>CM037878.1:93560640-93595640 GCA_021292165.1 Shinisaurus crocodilurus | reverse complement strand
GTGGGATAGATGAAGGGGAAGGATGACGCATTGATGCTTCCAGCCCTCATGTTTCCTGAAAGTCTATGGGGGGGGGGAACCCTAATGGTCGATTTAATAAAATGGGAAAACAACAATGATGAATTATATAATGAGGGGGGAGGAAGCAAGATGCATGTACAATGCAGAATAGCTATTTATTTGAATTATGAATTGTGAGTTGTTTTTAAAAACACAAAAGTTATGCAGGCACTTTCTAGATGTACTACAATTTAATCAGGAGGGGAAGATTACTATGTCCGCTGAATGTCTAAGAGTCTTGTAAAGTTTGATGTACTGTTTCTTTATATCTTACCCATTAATGGCCTTTCACTTGCAAATAAATGACAACTGACATATCTTCCCCTACTATGCAGTTTCACTTCTTGTTTTCTTTTGGAGTCTCCATTCAATAAAGTTACAGACATAACACGGAAGAAATGCCTTCAATAATCTAGACAGAAGAATCCTATTTTACCTGAGAAGTCATTTCCCTGCTCGCCTGTAAGGGTGCTTAAATCAGTTTATGTTCTGGTGTCTGTAAATTGAAAGGAAAATCTATATGGACTAAAAAGATAGTTTTCTTTTCAAGAGTGATATATTGCAGGATAACATACATCCTGTGTGCCTGCTTGGAAGTTCAATAGGACTTGCTAAACTTCCTCTTTTTGTCAGTTATCCAGGGGTTGAGCACCTTGCTTTAAAACATGTACTCTAGAGAAACTCCAGAGTAGTGACTCTCATACCTCTGTGGCAGGGGTGGGCAATGTATGGCCCTCCAGATGGCTTGGCCTACAACTCCCATCAGCCCTAGCCAGCATAGTCAATGGTGAGGGATAATGGGAATTGTAGGTCAAAATATCAGGGGGGCCACAAGTTATCCACCCCTGCTCTGTGGGGACATGCAAACGGCCAATGATAATTTTCACATTTGCTTTGGGGTGTCATCCTGCAATATAGAATAAGTATGAACCTAAAGGCATTGGATGGCTTGGGTTGCAGCTGATTAGCTCTTTTAAAATTTAGATCATGAATTTGAATATTGGCTTGAACGATAGCTCCGAATCCATGTAAGCCTCTCTTCGTATCACTTGAATCTGTTCATGAAGAGAATTCTGAGCAGGTTCTCTGCTGATCGACCTTCCATGCAGCTCAAACACGTATATCTGCTGGCTTTGAGAAACCTGCAGTTTTGCTACCAACTATCAATTTAACTTGTTTCTTCAGCTGAATGATGGATGCAGGTCTGTGTTAGAAGCTGCAAAAAGGTGATGGAAGAAGGAATGTGAAAGACAACAAAACTGAATGGGTCATCACAGGTCAGGGTGCTGGCCCGCGTTTGGCCAACCGTATCTTTGCTTATCTTGCACCTGTGCATGCAGCTCTTTCCCTTCTCAGTGTGCCACAATTAAATCCAGAAGTTTTCAATTAACTATACTGTCCCATTTTTGAAAACCAGGAAACAATGGTTAACAGGTTCAGAACAGGCCAGAATCTTAAACCAGCTTAAAGCTGTGGTATAATATCCTGCCTTGTTCCAAACCTGGTAACCATAGCTTCTTGATTTGGGTGATTGAAGACTTCCTGGCTTATTGCAGCATGCTGAGAAGGGAGGAGCGAAGGGGTGACGTGAGGATGGAGCACATGGGCAATGAAGGACAGAGTGCATATCTTGACTTATTCAGCTGAGATATGGTCTTCTGAACACAGCCACTGCCAATTAAAGTCAAGGTACAACCCCAATTAAGAATGAGTGGTTAGGCAGTGGAAAGGTAACAAACTAAGTGGGAACTTAGTGATGTTTGATTGTGTGGCACTCCACCATGTGCACAAATGCATGTTCAAAGTCCCTCTTTCTGATATCACACTTAACGTTACAGGGTATGCACTTTGAGGAGTGATTCTGTGGCACACATGTTGAATGGTTATCTCTACCTTAACCCTTATCTTTTGATACCAGGAGGCAATGGTAGAGGCAGGGGCTACTGCAGGAAGCAGAGTACATGTGTTACAGTTCTTGACTGGATGGTTGCCTCAGTGCAGGTATAGGCTGTTGATATTGGCAAAGGCATCTGTCCACTCAACCGAAGCACACTTGCATGGTGTATCCTCTCACACACACGCCCACACACACTTCTGGTGCTAGAAGGGTGTGGATCTTCCTCACCCCTCTATTGACATGTAGTAGTGGTTACCTAGTAAACCACCTCACTGGCTTTGTAGAGTGGAAGAAACCAGAATTTTTGGTTGGCAAACTGAATTTGTGGACTATGTCCACATGTTTATACCAGGTGACTGGCGTTTATTTTATCCATATGGTTCTCTGAAGATAGAACACTTTTGTGAGAATGTAATCCTCTGTGTGTGTGCGTGTGTAAGAAATTGCTTTGTTGGTGTCTCATGCATGTAGTTTCATTGTCCTATTCCAGAATGGTCTTTATCAGACTAAAAAAGAAATAGAAATGTGTCTAGAAAACTATCATAAGCACATAGCCTGAAATGGTTTGTGATGGTTTTGTCTCTGTTTGCCAAGAATAACACAAATAACTGACAGCCGCTGATTAGTGCTGAGGGACACATACGTGTGAGAAAAGGTTAATGATGTTTAGATACCAAGCAGTACAAATGAGAGAGGTGGCCATTAATGCCAAATTCAAATAAGTTAAAATACTCTGCCAAGCAGAGAAAGGCAGCCTGCTGAGGGCAAATTGCCCCCCCCCCGCTACATAAGTGTCTGGTTGCACTGTGGAATATGTCGTAGGGATGGGGAAGAATTTTGTTTGGTTTTCATTTGGATAACTTACCTAATTTGCAAATCCTGTATCAATCTGTGAACCGGAATGTAGTTATCCTTCAGTATTCACACTTCTCAGAATAGTGGAGTGCAGTACTCTGAACAAAAAATGCATACAAAAATGTATACAGTATGGAAAAGTTTGCACAAAAAAGTGTTTGTTAGTGAAAAGGTATACAAAATGGCAGTATACTAAGGAAACCAGCTTGTTAAAATGTGTACATCAGTCAGAATTTCATGCAAAAGTGTGTATACTAGGAAAAATGTCCCTGGAAATGCATTGGGTTGAATCCAGTGATACCATTCCAGTGATGGAAGTACTTCTGTTCCATCAGCAGAACTGGGAGGGGCCCCCTGATTCCCCCTTGCTCCCTCAAAATCTGCTCAACTGGGATGGGAAAACCTTCAGAGAAGATTTTCAGGGAGTGCAGTTGGCTGCAGGGTGGGACAGGAGAAGGGGAGAACATTCTGTTATGCTAGTGGACTTCCACTAGCATGACGTTGGATTTAGCTCACACAAATTTTTCCATTGATTTCTTTAAGAAAGTTGCAAACTGATGTGGAAATGGCATGGCACAAGCTTGAAGTTAGAAAAACGAGAAACTAGGAGAAACCAAAATGGTCAGATTTGTCAATCTCTAAGGAAAACCACGACACTTTGCGCATCACATCAGCTGAAACTAACCACCAGACTTATAGATTTCATAGATCATAGAGTTGGAAGGAGCCTACAAGGCTATCAAGTCCAACCCCCTGCTCAATGCAGGAAACTAGAGGAGGGGTCTCCCATCCAAGTAACAACCAGGGTTGACCCTGCTTAGCTTTCCACACTCAGACAAGCTGAGGCAAACTTAGAATGTGCATTTGCACCTGAAGCCATTCTAAGTGATTCTGGGTTTGCATTTAGTTTTGTATTCATCAACAGGTATATTCCAATACACTGTGCCCATCGTAGCAAACATACTGGTTTTGAAAGTTATTTAATCCTTTCTTCTCTGAGCACATACTTTCTGGCTGATGGAAGAAAAGGCCGTACCTGGCAAAAGAATAAATGGAAGCTGACAACTTTGTAATAATCATCTTTGTTAAATGTGCTCACTGGAGGTTTGACAGTTTTTCAGTAAAAAGCAACCCTGCCTGATGTTGTTGCCATAAATGAAAGCTGAGAAATTAAAAAATATAATCTAGGCTGATTGGATAAGGCCTCCCGTGACTTATATGAAGTTTAACTTGCACCATGCTGCACTCTTAAATTAATGTCTCCGGTGTCAACTAAGAAATTATATCTCATTGTGCTCAGATTGTTTGGGAAGTTATTTAGAGTCACTTCTAATATTAGCAATTCTCCATGAGTTTTGAAAAGTCATGGAGATAAGCTGCCATAAAATGACTGTAGACATGAAAGCAGATTGTTGTGGTCCTTGAAAAGCCAAAGAGGCAGGTAAGATGCATGAACTTAGGGAAAGATGTGGTAACTCTGCAAGATAGCGGATACACTCATTTCTGACTTTTCCAGTGTTACAAAGATGTGTGTCTTTGGTCATAGTCTGGATCTGTTTCTGCACGCATGTTAAAACTAGAAATTGGGAAATGTTATATCCATAGCACCATTTGTTCTGTCTAAAATCAATTTGTGAAAATTGTTGTCAATGGTGTTTTGGTTGGCTTTTGTTACTTTTGTCCAGACTAGTAAATACAGCTTGCATTCTGCAAGCATAAATATCTTTCTGGTTGTCATTCTTGATCATCCTTCCCTCAGTCCAAATAAAGATGAACTCTCACACCTCTTGCACTGATATGGTGTGATGTCTGTTGTTATTCCCTGAATTTTGAGGAAGATACATACCAGTGTCCTGCTTTCAGACTCTTACTCATCAGGTATCTTGGACAGTGTATACTGAATTTCAGTTTTCTATCTGTTGTGGAAATAATTTAGGTGATAGCCCCATGTCACGTTTCCGGAACGAATTATGCTTGCAATCCAAGGTTTTACTGTATATCAAGTTTTGCATGCTGGGTCAGGCTTGAGCTCTTGTTGGAATATTGGTTGAGCTTTCTCATTTAGGCTGGAGTGGAAACAGATTTGTAAAGTAGAGTCTTAACTTTTGTAGAGTTAATCATTGTCAATTTCTCTTCTCTACATGGAATTCATTGTTTTCATTCAAACAAACTACAGGTTGTAGCTTCCATGGTCTGTACACGCAGGCTTGTACACATATAATGCTTTGCCAGCATTTGCCTAACCTACCTCACAGGGTTGTTGTGAGGATAAAATGGAGAGGAGGATGATTATGTAAGCCGCCTTGGGTTCCTTGTAGGAAAAAAGGCGGGGTATAAATATAATGAATGAATAGATAAATAAATAACTAAATAAATAAATTTATTTATTTTTTTAGAATGTTTGCTATCTACCCTAATGTTGACTGGGTTCAGACAACATGAAAATCCACACTCAAAAGTTGAGTATGGCTTGTTCTTGAACTGTGGGTTGTTGAACTGTGGGTTATCGTGTTGTCTGAACCCAGCTGTGCTAACAAGCTATGGCTTGTTAACCATGAACAACCCATGAAGAGAACCCATTGTTTGTTGTTGGGTTGTGAACGGTGGGTTATTCACCATGGTTTGTTATCTCAGCTGGGTTCAGTCAACATGATAACCCACGTTTCAACAATAGCCCAAGGTTCAATGAACCAACACTCAACCCATACTCAACTCTTCAGTGTGGGTTGTTTTGTCTGAACTCAGTCATTATATTAGTGATGCCTGTAATGAGCTACAGCAGTGATGGCGAACCTTTTTGAGCCTGAGTGCCCAAACTGCAACACAAAACCAACTTATTTATTTCAAAGTGCCAACCACAATCTACCTGGACACTACGCTCAACATCTGGGACCTTCCTCCAGTTGCTGCCTCCAAGGGAGGCTTGGCGGGTGGCAACAAGGGGGAGGGCCTTCTTTGTGGTAGCCCCCCAACTCTGGAACAAGCTCCCTCCTGAGGCCTGCCTGGCGCCAACTTTACAATCTTTTCGGTGCCAGGTTAAGACTGCCCTCTATTCTCTATATTGAGGCCTTTAACTCTACATAGTGTATGGTGGGGTGGTTGCTTTTTAATTGGTCTCACTGCATTTCTTGTTTTATCTATATGTTTGTTTGTTTTTTAAAATTGGGTTTTAAATTTTGTATAATGTTTTTATTGCATATTGTATTGTGTGTTTTTATGGATTGTTGTAAACCACCCAGAGAGCTTCGGCTGTTGGGCGGTATATAAATAATAATAATAATAATAATAATAATCATCATCATCATCATCTCATGTGATTTGGAAGCTATACTTCTATTATTGGAAGCTATCTCTTCTGATTATGTAGAGGTACAGTCATCATTACTTAGAAGTATATGAGGCAGTTACCTTCTGATTTAGGAACAAAAGTATACAACATTGTGCAGTTGTGCACAAAGCTGGAATAGAAGCAAAGGCCAGGATCCAAACCCTATTCACTCAAATGGAAATCATTTTGTGTGCTGGCGATTTTTATTCCTGTGTTGGTCACTAGTTGTATTGGTGATTTTTACTTTTGGTTCATTGCCTCATACCACATTGAATTCCATGCCAGAGTATCTCCCAGCTTTCAAGAACAGGGTTTTTTGTTTTGTTTTTGGTGGACAGCAATAATGCAGGAGTTTGGTGGGAATGCATTCTCCGTGCAGTAGGGGAGACACGGGTTTTGACGGGTTGTGCATACGGAAGTATTATGGTAAAGATATTAAGGGTGAATACACCATGCATTGAAGCCATAGAAGAGGCTCTTCAGTCTGTACACAAATATCACAAAAAATCCTCAGTACTCATGTTTTCTGCAACATGCATCTGGAATGCCAAAAGTGATGGTACTAGACACAATTGTATATACAAAAAAAATATGCATTTTACATCTGCTTCAAAAGATACAAGGGTGATGTTGCCATAAATAAATAAATAAATAAATAGCTAGCATCTGATATGCCCCTTATTTTCAAGACATTTTTTTTTTTTTAACCACTGGGATGCAACACCATTGGCTTTAAAGGATTGTAGCTCTGGGCTATGGGGAGGGAGTTCTTATTTTAGAATGAATTATTCAGCTTCTGATAAAGCCAGTCTTAATACAGTTGATGAAGTTAAACATTAGGCATGGAGATGATTTAATTACATTGCAAACGGTGATATTTCAAAATGGTTTTGTTAATGTAATGCAGCATTCAAAATTTGGGATGTAATACAAATTGGGCTGATTTAAAATTAAAGCCATGCCCTTTTTTTTTTTTTAAAGCAAAACACACAAATGCCACTGTCATAGCCACTATTACAAATGCCACTATTACATCTGTATGTATCAATAATTTAAACATGATGTGCCTCGAGCCAGCCAAGCCCAGAGGAAGTTGTAAGTAAGGTTCCTGATCATTCCAGCACCCCAGACTGATGGCAGTTTCACTTATTAAAGGAATGTAATGTGTGTCACAGAGAAAAGAAGAGAAAATAATTGGCAGATGAGACACAAAGCTTTTCAAGGTCTATTGGTCTCTTGATTCACACACACGCCCCCCCCCCCCATTGACACTGACTGTAATAAAAGCTTCATGCCTGTGGATTCGTCTGGCTCATAATGAAGGAATAAGAAAAGAATCAGTGGAGAGAAAATTTGATGATGTCATGTGGCTCTTGAGGAATCAATATAAAATCTTGGGAGATGCATCCATTCCAACAGTGTGCAAAAGCTCTATGAAGATATGGCATACAATGGCAAGATGGAAAATATGACTCGTATCACGACCTGAAAGATACATAATGCTTATGATGCTGCTGCAACCCATTGTCCTGTCCTGCTTTGACCTCATGCCGAAGCCCAATGGGCATGGTGGGGCAAGGCAGGCCAGAGTTGCAGAACCTTGGAGAGCTCCAAGTGACTAGCTTGCTCTGAGGACCATTATAAGGTATAAGACCATTATGTCCAGAGTCTAAAATTACCTAGCTGCACCACTGGTCTCCTGGCTTGGAGCCTCTCCTCTCCATTACTTCTCTCCTGACTAGTTGCATGCATTGATGACCCAGCAATGGGGATGTGGTTATTTGTGGATGTCAGGCTCAGGGGTTGCAGTCTCTGAGGATCCCTGTTCAGGGGTCTCTGGGCAGACAGGTTCTGGCTCCAGCCTAGGATCAGATCCTGTGTTCATATTGAGTCTTTCCAATCTGACTAGCTCCTCCTCATCTAGGTCAGTGTATTACCCCAGGGGCCTGGTCCAGCCAAGGCACCTCACTTTAGATTAAAGGATAATCAGGGAGAGATTAAACCACTTGTGTTAAAGATGACAATCATACAGTTTATTGAATAGAATGATGGAATATGGATGCAGATTATCAATAAACAAGCAAAGCTTACAGATATCCCTCTAGGGTGGCCGGTTTGCCGGCCAGATGGGCGATAGATAAATGCAAATAATAATAATAATAGTTGCAGGGCTTCCTGATATGACAGACGTCGCCCTGGGGGCACTAAGATGCTTGGACATCTGTACACACCTTGTTCCAAGCTGAAAGCCAAAAGATCTATTTAATATGCTATGGATTTAATAGATGGTCTCCCTAAATTCTAGAAGCTGTGAGAAAACTACTAGAAGCTGCCAGAAACTGCCAGCGGGGGAAAGAAGAGAAAACCCAGCTGTCCCAATTATGCACTTAAAAGTATCCATAAGACTCCTTATCTCAGGAATGAGGTAAGGAGTTCAAAGAGGCTGGTACCTGGTGAGCTCTTGCTTCTACTGAGGCCCCTGCTATTCTGCAGGTTACTCACAGCAATCAAAGTCTTATAATTATCTATTGCATTCTGGCTATGCTAAAGGCCTGTGCTGGACACTGTGAACAGTTCACACTAACTCCTCATCACAATGTCTTGTTATCAATCCCAATACACTCAGAATCGGAGCTGCTGCTGCCCAGGGTAGGGGTCATGACACCCATTAGAAAAAAAATATACACTGTTTATAATATCCTACCACCACTTTGGAATATGCTATAGGCCACTGAAAATACCCTTTGCACTTTGTTATTAGCACCAGTGCCATGATTTTAGAACACACAGCATTGAACAGAGAATGACCATCTCAAAGCGTTTAGCTGTTTGTAGTCTCTTTTCAGAAAATGAGTCAAAGAACTGTATAAAGGCACAATATTGATTTCTAGTATGGCACATTCTGGAAATATCATCCCAGAAATTTTGTATAGGCAGAGGAATCCTTGGTGGCAAAGAACCACAATATTATCATATTAAAAAGAAGAAGAAGCTTAAAAACAGTTGTCACAAACGGAAATACAATGTCCCTGGAATATGGTAGGGTTCTTGCTGCTATTTTGCTTTGGGGAACACACAGCATTATATTCCAAATTATCCTAAAACACAATGGAGAAATTTTCCGGTATAACTATATTTAAGTGAATCTTGTGGAAATCCCATTTCAACATTAAGAGCTCCTAACAAAGTCGTCCAATTGGTAACAAAGTTGTCCAGTTGGTAACAAAGGGCTCGTGAGTTGTATCCAGCCTGAAGGATGGACATTTTCAATCTAGGTTTCATAGATTTCATAGATCATAGAGTTGGAAGGGGCCTAGAGGCCATCGAGTCCAACCCCCTGCTCAATGCAGGAAACTAGAGGTGGGGTCTTCCATCCAGGTAATAACCAGGCCTGATCCTGCTTAGCTTTCCACACTCAGACAAGCTGAGCCAGCGTGAGCCACAGGCCTGTATTCTCTGACAGCTCTTCAAACAGATGACTGTCCTCTGTATAGTAGAACACCTGGCCACCTTAAATGGTAGGGATATTGTTGAGAGTGACAAATGGCTTTTAAAATGGTAGCATCTGCTAGACATCCTACCTAGTCAGTCTCTTAGCAGAATACTAAAGTTATATAATAAGCTAGGCATTGCATACCTATTCTTTTCTATTCACAGCAGCTAACAAAATATGAATTTCAAGTCATAATTTTCCAATACATAGAAATACTGGAGAGGGCAGAAAAAATAGACACGTTCAGTGGAAGAGAAAATATCTTAAACACCTGTTTCTGTCCATCTGAGGTCTCCCGCAGAGTTACCAGTGAAGTAAAAAGAAAATACGAAGACATGTTTTGGAACTCATATGAGCTCAGAAGATGACACATGGGTAAAGTGCATGAATTTTTTCACTGTTACACATCCCACTCTTGTATTATTTCCTACATTAAAATACGTTAATGGTTTATTCATGTCCAGAGCCTTCCAGTCTGTATTAAGCTATGCTATGGACATAATCTGATACATCTTACTGACTTCCTGTTCATTTCATATTCTGCTTAGAATTGCTGTCTGCAGTCATTTCAGCAGCACTGGCAAAAAGGTCTCAGAAGACTTGGAGAATTAACTATCCTTTTATTTTTCTTTATAAGCAACTATTGAACCTTTCTGATGATGAAATGGACCAACCTTTTTTGTGCTTACATGAAAGTTTCATATTGTTCAAGGTTACACTCATCCCTCTTCGTCTCCAGCTATTAAATGGTGAAGGGCACTGATCAGGAGAGAATAAGGGAAGATATATTTTACAGAAGATTTTCAGTTACACTATCTAAAGAGAGATCAATATTTTCTATTTGCTTTACTGCTAAACTTGTTTTTCTTCATCATCTGCAGGGTACTTGCTTGTGCTTGCTACTGTAACATCAAACAGCTCTGACTTAATAAACGGTATGAAAGCAAGTCAGAAGATGACTGTTTTTGGAGCCACTGTGTCATTCAGAAGTGCCTTGTTGTTTAATTGGAAAAATAGTAGGAAAAGTAACTGCCTGACATAATTCACTGGAATGTAATATTTGCCTACTTTTCTTTAAAGGGATAGAAATGATCGAGTTTGCTCCTCATGGCAAAGAGGACATTTCAACAGACATAAATTCTACTACAGGAGAGGTCTAGCTAGGCCTATTACATGACTAGTGTGAACAAAATCAATTGCAGTGACTGAAACAAGCGCAGATTATCTGCCATTTAGTATATAAGAATGGTACCAATATTGTAAAATGCACATTATGCCAATTGGCTCCAGAATTTTCCAAGGTGTTGCGATTATATTACAGAAGACCTATGGCCCATTCCTTAATTCCATTTCTAAGGTATATTTCCATCTTTATTTCAGCCACCATTTTTTTTTTATCATTTACTGGCCGCTATTTCCCCCATTTTAAATATTAGGAACTGAGGTAAAGAAATAGCAAATTGTCAAGGCTACTGAGTCTGTTCAGATGAGCTGGATCCCTCCATCTCTGGAGCCAAACATTCATTTCACTTAACATCTTAACATTCTAGATATCTTAACATTGCAGCCATAAGCACATTGCTTGAAAGTAAGTAGCATCAATTTCACTGGGATTACTTACAAGCAATGGGTAATGTCCAGCAAAAAATCATTATAATGAAATCCAATGGCAATTTTACAATGACTGTTGCTATTGCTATTGCAATGGCAATAACTTCTGCTGGACTGTGCTTGGGGTGTTTAAGATTAGGATGTCACTGAACAAGGAAGGCTTGAAGAGGCACACAGAAAATTTATCCAAAAGAACTATCAAAATCTCAGCATCTTTTGGTTGTACAGCTCTCCTTCAAGAGAATGAGTTGTATCCAGATTTAATCATACCTGGAGTTAGACCCATTGAAATCAATGGGACAGGTAATTCATGACTCAAAAATTCCACATTGATTCATAATGATTTGGCATAAACTTTTTCCAAAAGAAGGGCTGTACAGTTTGATTATTCTTTTGGATCAGTAAATACTGTGTTACATCTTTTAAAGACTTTGTTGCATAAGACTTGAGTTGAAAGTAAAATATATTGTATGGTAGTGGATTTGCGTTGCCTTAAAAATTGAGAAAACTATAAAGTGTTGCACATGACTCAAAGACAAGTAAAAGCTTACTGCTAATTGCTTGTTTTGAAGAGTCCTGCCAAGTTTAATTTGGACCTTGTGAAATTAATTAACAAAATAATTCTGAATATGATAGTGGTTGACTCTTTTCTCCAGCATGAATAATTAGCTCTTTGTTAGGTTTGTCTGACCTAACAATTTTAATATTAACATTGTTGTAGTTTGAAAACATCCTTTCCCTTTTTGTCCCAGATGTATTCCAGGTTTTATTGAAGAGTAGCTAACAGCACAATCTAATACATGTCTTCTCAGAAGTAAGTCCTATTGCATTCAGTGGGACTTACTCCCAAATAAATAAATAAATATAGGATTTTAACCTCAGTGTTTTACATGGAGTAAACAAAGATTTTTTTTAAGGTTTGATTTTTTTGACTCATATAAATTGTATCAATTTCACTGCAATGAACAAATACATTCTAATCCACTACTACTCACATGTGGAAGCCAGTCTTCACACTTCTGGTTGTTTAAAAAAGTTATGGAAACATATTTGAAAATGAACGCAATGAACAAAGAGTACTGGTGCAACTTCAACTTCTCAGGAAAAGGTTTTTTTCATGCTATGCACATTTCTAATACAGCCATTACCAAATTCCATTTGATTTCATATCATTGCACAATTTAGTGCAAATTACCTTCATTGCTAAAACATATCTCTTAATGTGATTTTTTATAGGGATTAATTTCTCCCTATGGAATGTGATCAGCTGAGGAAACTATGTACTTTTTAAAAAAGATAATTTTACCTGGGCTGAGGCACCAAAACAATGAAAATAACCCTGGTGTTTATATAGTAAGGGTGGATTTTCAGCAAAAAGGCTGGAAGTAACATAAAAACAAATACAGTAGCCTATATTCCTTTCCACATCAACACAATGATCTCAGTTAAAAAATAATAATGGTTGAGCATATAGATGGAGATATAGTACTTCATGGCTTCAGGGTACATGTGAAGGAGGTAGATTGAAGAGACCTTTATCTGCCTTTTATTGCATTAATCCACAGTACCAATGCAAAATGTATGTTTGGCTGGTTGTTACCTTGTCTTTGGTCACTGGCATATGCTTGCTAGCCTTTGCTAGCCTTGAAAAGTATTTGCAAATGATTATCATGAGCTTTCATGTCCAAGAAGACCAGACACATTTATTTATTTATTTGATTTGTACCCCCACTGTTCCACCAAGAAAATGGCGCTCAAGGTGGATTTTCAAGAAAGGAACAGAAAGGAAAATGCATGCCCTAAGCTGAACTATGTTCTATTTAGAGCTCCACGTTGATCACATGTGGGCAACCTGCACTTCATGGGCTGCATGTGGCCCTCAGAAGCCTGTAGTGCAGCCCATACCAAGCCACCACTGAATTGGGACCTGTAGCATGAGCGTTCCAGGAAGATACACATCATGTAAAGCACCCTCAAACTACCGTGAGTGAGGAATCACTGGTGCACAATAAATGCCTCATGTAGGAAGTCTCTCTCTCTCTCTCTCTCTCTCTCTCTCTCTCTCTCTCTCTCTCTCTCTGTGTGTGTGTGTGTGGTGAGAGAGAGAGAGAGAGAGAGATACTGTGCATGTGGGGATGAGTGTGTGCATGTGAATGGGTGCAGGGCTCTCAGTGTGTATGAGTATATGTCTGTTTGTTTTGGGGGCTGAGTGCAGGGGGACACTGGCCCAGGCCATGCACCAGCGGCAGCCTAGGCTCCACCCACAGGCAGATCTGGCCACTACCCACCAGCATATAGCCCCCCAACCCACCACACACTGCCAACTGTGACCCACAAGGCCAAAAGGTTGTCCATCGTCAACATTTATCAAAGGACAATACCTCTCCTAGGGTAGCGCTTTAATGTAAATGCCAATACTCATATACAGTAAATATAGTCCAAACCCTGTGGCCTACCTATCAATTGGAGTAAAATGGAGTTACTGATATTGAAAACAGTGTCTTCGATAGGCAAAACGACCTCATGTCTACTTGAATGATCACAACTAAATTCCTAAGGTGTGTATCAATACAGGGAGAAAAATAGTTTTGCTCCCCACACTGGGCTAGCTACAAGTACTTCAAAATAGCTGATGCAACCCACACTATATATCCTCAACAGCAATAAATCCCAGTTGCTCCCAATTATAGTAAGTAAAGCTCCCATGCGCTTTGAGATGGAGTGCCTGAATTCTGGCAAATAACTGAAAAATTTGAAGGACTGCTATAACTTGGTCAAATGCATTACTGAGTAGCATGAGCCTTTGGGACATTAGCTAATATTGTGGAGGATGACAACTCTATACATTGCATGTGTTTGCGGCTCTCTCTCCATGTGATATGCCAGAACAAATGGAAACTTAGGTGGAAGGCAATCTTAATATTTAAAGTGAAGTCACAATAGGTTGCTTGCCCATAGTATTAAAGGGGCATGGGAATGTCCCTTTTGTTAAGGTGAGTTGAAGAAAGAAAAAAGAAAAGAAAAAGGTTCTGCCATTATAAGCCTCAAATTTCTACTGCTTATAAAAATGACACCTCTTGAGCTAATAATGTGAAACATTATACAGGCCTGTGGCTTATGCTGGCTCAGCTTGTCTGAGCGTGGAAAGCTAAGCAGGGTCAAGCCTGGTTATTACTTGGATGGGAGACCCCTCCTCTAGTTTCCTGCATTGAGCAGGGGGTTGGACTCGATAGCCTTGTAGGCTCCTTCCAACTCTATGATCTATGAAATCTATGTCTATGAAATCTATGAAACATGGTGTCCATGATGTACCAGGTAATGTCTACAACTGTGCAAAATTCCAAACCAATCCAATACAAACGACCACAGGTACAGCAAGTTAAAAAGTGCTGAAAATTACATATTTGTACATTTTCTCTAAGCTGCAGATCAGCATATCATAAATGTCTTCCCAGTTTTGGTGAAAGGTACTGCTGTAGTTATTCTGGCTTGTTGAGGAGGTGTGCCTTACATTGATTTGGTGAAATTCTGAGTAGCACCTCAAAGGTTATTAAGGTTTTTCTGCTCCATGAAAGCCTATACATGTTCAATCATTATATTTAAACTTTCTTTTGTCTATTTTTTGGAATTTTTAACATTTTTTTACAACACATATTGATTTAATATTTATATAAACTTTAAAAACTTTTCAATAATCAAACTTTACAAACTGTTCACTAACCATGCTGTAACATAGAGTATACATCATGTATAATTATATTCAATGGTAATCACCCCCTTATCTTTCAGGAGTTTAGCATCCACCAAACTTGCTGTATTCTTATAGAGTTAATGAAAACCTTCCTTAGTTTTTTCTTTGTCTTCATGGAGTTGCTACAGCCTTTACTCTTTATTTTTTGAGATGGCCTTCAAGTGAGCCTTCCTCTCCGTTTTTTCTTTCTGAGTGGCTTAAAGCATTATTTTTCCTTGGAATGGTTTCCAGAAGCCTGATATTCTCCGTATCCTCACTTGTTTTTTTCCCCAACAAGAAACCGGTTTGGACTTCTTGTTTCGTGCAATATTTGCCTTTCTCAAGGGTTTCAAGGATAGTCACGGGCTTATATCAGTTTCATTACCCTCTATAATACAAAAACATTTGTTGTGTTGCCAAACATATTTCCAAAACAGTCAACCACCATAAATCCCAACATTTTCACTTACGTTCTCTTTTTTGTGGGTTGTTATTCCATTTACATCCTCTAGTGGCCATACTGTTGCATGCATGTATATACTCTATGGACAGCTGTAAATCATTCCAGCAGAACCAATTGATACTCCCTCTGGGTTATTACAATTAATTAAGTATTATTAGGAGTTACCCTGCACTATACTCAACGATATTCATGAGGATTTACCCACCCTTGATTTCTCATATATTTCTTGGTTACCCTAAATTTAACATGTACTGGGTGGTTTCAAGTCCTCAATCCTCCCACAATCACACAGCTTTTATATTGAATAAAGGGCAATGCATAGAGGATGTAAATGGAATAACAACCCACAAAAAAGAGAACGTAAGTGAAAATGTTGGGATTTATGGTGGTTGACTGTTTTGGAAATATGTTTGGCAACACAACAAATGTTTTTGTATTATAGAGGGTAATGAAACTGATATAAGCCCGTGACTATCCTTGAAACCCTTGAGAAAGGCAAATATTGCACGAAACAAGAAGTCCAAACCGGTTTCTTGTTGGGGAAAAAAACAAGTGAGGATACGGAGAATATCAGGCTTCTGGAAACCATTCCAAGGAAAAATAATGCTTTAAGCCACTCAGAAAGAAAAAACGGAGAGGAAGGCTCACTTGAAGGCCATCTCAAAAAATAAAGAGTAAAGGCTGTAGCAACTCCATGAAGACAAAGAAAAAACTAAGGAAGGTTTTCATTAACTCTATAAGAATACAGCAAGTTTGGTGGATGCTAAACTCCTGAAAGATAAGGGGGTGATTACCATTGAATATAATTATACATGATGTATACTCTATGTTACAGCATGGTTAGTGAACAGTTTGTAAAGTTTGATTATTGAAAAGTTTTTAAAGTTTATATAAATATTAAATCAATATGTGTTGTAAAAAAATGTTAAAAATTCCAAAAAATAGACAAAAGAAAGTTTAAATATAATGATTGAACATGTATTGTTAAAAAGTTGTAAAAATTTTGTTTAAAAAGATAAAAGAAAGTTTCATCACGGTGGTGTTTTCACACTTTTTTTTGTATACTCATATTTCCGTGATTCTCCTTTGTTATCAGCCCATGAAAGCCTATGGCAGCAACAAAAAATGTAACACATCCCTAAATCAGCCCTTTGTGGTTCATAGATTTCATAGATCATAGAGTTGGAAGGAGCCTACAAGGCTATCAAGTCCAACCCCCTGCACGATGCAGGAAACTAGAGGAGGGGTCTCTCATCCAAGTAATAACCAGGGCTGACCCTGCTTAGCTTTCCACGCTCAGACAAGCTGAGCCAGCGTAAGCCACAGGCCTGTACAAACAAGCCCATTCCTCTCCCTCCAGAAAAAGAGATTGTGAGGAGCTCCAAAACGATCTCTCCAAACTGGGGAAATGGGCATCAAAATGGCAAATGCGATTCAATGGAAGCAAGTGTAAAGTGATGCATGTTGGAGCAAAAAAATCCCAACTTCATGTATATATACACTGATGAAACATGAGCTAGCAGTGACTGGCCAAGAAAGAGAGCTTGGGGCTGTGGTGGGCAGCTCTATGAAACTGTGCAGCTGCTCTGAAAAAGGCAAACTCCATGCTAGGCATAATTAAGAAAGGAAGAGAAAATAACACTGCAACATCATTCTGCCCTTATACAAATCTGTGGAGTAACCACACTTATAATACTGAGTATGCTTCTGGTCACCGCGTCTGCACCACAAAAAAAAGAAAAAAAAGAAAAAAGGATATTGTAGAGTAGAAAAAAGTGCAGAAAAGGGCAACTAAAATGAATAAAGGGGCTCAATTTCACCCTGAAGCTAGAAAGCTGCCAGTGCTCCAGTGTTTTCAGAAGAATTCTATTACAGAGGGCTTCTGTGTGCCATCCATGCCTATTCCTTTAGTTATGGAATGTGAGTGACCACACATGCTGAGTCTACACATTACTATACAGACAGGGACCCTAGCACTGACGGGGGAGGGAGACTTTAAGCCTCCCCCCCCCCGCTAGGGTCCCAATCTGGATCAGCCCCCCCCCCATGTCTCTGATTTATATTGCCAAAATTACATCCAATTGTAAGGTAATTTGAAGGTATTGAGTAAAGGGTTAAAGGCTACCTGTCACTCTAGGGTCCTGATCCATGCACATATTTTGAGTAGAGAGAGAGAGAGAGAGAGAGAGAGAGAGAAGCCTAGCTACATCTTCAAAGTAACACACAGTTTGACCCTCAGAAAATTTGGGAGGGGTGGTGATGGAATGCACAGGTGTGGGGAGCAGAAGGATCAGGGCCTCACACACCATCTTTCTGAAAGCAGAAATGCAGTGGAGGGCTCTGATCCTTGCTCTTATTTTCTGTGTGGTGGGAAAAGAACGTCGTGCAAGGATCATGCCTGAATGTGTGTTCGTGCTCTGCGTACGCTCGTTAAGACGGTTGTGAGAAGAACCTAGCCATATTAAGTCATTTTCATTGTGTGTAAGCTCTACCACACATGAGGAAGGGCAGCAGCTCCAGCTGCTCCCTCACCATTCTGATTGCTTTCCCCATATGGAGGGCGACTGTCTGCAGAGGACAGCCTTCTCTATCCATGGCAGTTCTCTGTGAGATTTTAGAATCTTGATTCTTGCAATTAAAACAGGATTACCATTAGTTAAATATTCATAATGGCATTTCTCATATAAATAAACATGCAAGAATGCAGACTCAAATACATTGGGGGAGAGGGTTGGATTGCCAACACTGTAATTATAAATTTCCTTTTCAAAAACCAGGGAAATTCAATGATCAAAAAACCCTGCTGGATTAAGACCAGAGTTAAGGCTATCTCATGTTGGCTCAACTTCACAAAGCCTGGAAATTAGAAACTAACTGATGTTCCCCATAATCAGTGATGATGTTGTGCAATCTCACAAATTGTGCTTGCTTCCAACTTACCCTCCATGCACCCATATTTTTCCTTGGTCAGCAATTATGCCCCACAGTTATCGTGGGGCAGATCTACAGGAGAGTCCCTTTTGTTAATCTGGGAGCTTTGTTGTGGTATTTATGCAAAATGCATTCACCACTGAAAACAGGGTGCTGAAAACTGTGATCTTGTGTCACACACAAATGCAATTGCAGGAGAAGGAGGAGGAGTTTGAAAGGTGATGTGTGCAGGGGGAAATGGCCGTTTTTTTAAAAAAGTTGGGTTTCTTCCCCCCCCCCCCCTCTGTTTTTGGTTCATCTATGTGCAACTGAGAAGGAGTGAAAGGGTGGAGATAGTTTTTTAAAAAGAAAGAAAAATTGACAGCTCCTCCTGCCCTCTCACAAAAAATCATGGAGAAGGAAGAGATGGGAGGTGGCTGTAGTGCTGCCGCCACCCTCCCATCTCCCATCTCCCATGGGATGAAGCCAGTAGGATTCCTGACAACCCAAAAGCAATTCCCCAAAGCAGCCCTTCTCCCCGTGCTGACTTTCCCAAGAGTAAGTGCCACTGAAATCAATATCATTTACTTCTGAGTAATGCCATTGAAGATAATATGATTTACTTCTGAGTAGACATGCATTTCAGTTCATTTTCAACTTGCTGTTCCTTGAGCCAAGGAGACATTCCAAACTTTATTTTTTTAAAGAGGAGGGGAGGGGGGGAAGTAGCACTGCATTTACTCTCCATTCACTGGGCAAGTTAGAGAGAGAAAGCTAAGTGGGTGGGGTGGTGGTGGTGAGGGAGGAGGGAAAGCAACGGAAGGATCTCCTTCTCAGAGTTGCTGCTGTTTTGTGGGAGCCCGAAAGGACACTTCATCTCCCCCCCCCAGCCCACTGAAGCTGCTCCTCCTGGCCCCAGAACGGTACCGCAAGTTTAAGGCACACTGATGTGCTATGTACTGGGGAAAACCCACAACATATAAAAAAGTCATGATACAACTGGTCTGAAGAAATAAAATGGAAGAAATAGTGCAAATAGGATGGTTTGGGCCGGGGGTGAGCGTCATGTGACACGCCAGTGAGTCAGGCATTACAATGCCAGTAAAAATGCATGGTGTAGATCCAACCGTGGTCCTGCTTTGCCTTATGAAACACCTAGTTTTACTGCTAGAAGAGGGACCCTCCCATTTTAACCCATTCTGCCAGCAACAATGTACCTATCCTGCCAGCAGCGACAACATCCATGTAAGCAACAAACAGGCATGGGTCAACTCACAGGAAATTCCTCTAGCAAAACAGTAAGGCTCAGATGCTTCAGAAGGCAATACAGGACCAGGACCAGATCAACACACACACACACACACACACACACACCTGAAAGACCAAGAGAAAGTGTGGGTGTTCATGGAGGGTAAGTTTTAGCAAGCACAATTTCTGACATTGCACAACATCATCACTGATTATGGGTCATGTCAGTTAAGGCATCAGCCTTAGTTTCCAATTTCCAGGTTTTGTGGAGTTGAGCCAGTATGAGATAGCCTTAACTCTGGTCTTAAACCAGTAGTGTTTTTTTTTGTTTATTTGTTTGTTTTGATAATTGAATGTATTTGTTTCTTCTTGGCTTTGCAATTTGCCTGACAGATGTACATGCTGTCAAGTTGAACATCTGGGTTAACGTGATGGGTTAGCCATCCATCTTGCCTTCCTGACAGTTGTCTGGTGGGCTAACCACCTACCATATATTTTTAAGTGCCAAATGCATGTTTATTCATTGAACCATTAATCTTTCATCTTATCAAAATTAGAAACAGTTAAAAACTGCTCCAGCTGTTAGGGTGCGGAGGAGGTGTCTGGTTGATACCATGGATGCTAGTCAATCAGTGCTGTTCACAGTCAGTACAAAAATACATTTACACTAAGTGCAGAGAGTGCATGTCCAAACCAGCCCCAATGCTCTATAAATGTTAGGCCTGTCTTCACCCTTAACTAAGCAATAGGAGACAGTTGCCAAGGCTTTGTCAGTTGGTTTCTATTACTCTGGAAATAGACAGAAACTAGCGTATTTGCCATGGCATTAAAAGAAAGAAAGAAAGAAAGAAAGAAAGACACACTAAAACTTTGGTTGTTAAATTATTCACTGTTACAGAGGCATAGTCTAAACTTGTGCCAATATAGGCAGACAAAATAAAGACTTCCATATATTGTGCTTTTACGACATTCATTTAACAGTCCTCTTCAAATGCTTTTATTTGCCAATACAAATATGCTTGTTAGTTTGGAGCATTATATATTATTTTAAAAGGAAAGAAAATGGAGAACTTGTTCTTTCTATCTATGCACAATTATTTGTAAAGTGATTGATAGTATATGTTTTACTTTTAGGCACTTTTCTTTTAGGAAATGAATCTCAATAAAGAGATCATGTGAATGCCAACTTTCAACATCTGCATTAGAAATTCAAGGGATGTAAAAGAGAGAGGAGTACAATATTCTGCAAATAACAGGTTTACAGCTGCAATCCTATACACCAAGGGTGGCCAACCTGCGGCCCTCTAAATGTTTTGGACTACAAGTTCCATTATCTCTTACTATGGACTATGCTGGCTAGAGCCAATTGGAATTGTAGCCCAAAACATCTGGAGGGCCACAAGTTCCCCACCTCCACTATACAGACTTAGGTGGGAGTCTACTTTTGAGTAGATATGCATAGGATTTCACAGTAAGTAATTCAGGGAGGTTCCAGGTGCACAATTACATTGCCTCCACATGCCAGGAAAGATAGCAGGAGACACAGGAAATGGGTTGAACTATGGGACACAATTTTATTAATTCATGTGTCTGATTGGCAGAATTTTTCTTAACTAGCCAAAGGCAATGCTCCCAGGCGTACTTGCTACCAAGGTGAGATGGCATCCCCTGCTGCAGCTGTTCACCTTATGCTGATGAACATACCCTGGCTCCAAGCACTGGATTGGTTATGTGACTGGTTTTTGCTCTTTACTGCCCCCACAGTGAAAAGATATGCTGAGAGAGGCCCTGTAATCCTCAACAGCCTCTGAATGTGACCCTTGGATTCAATGAGGGTGTCTGAGCCCAGGGTGTGTTTCCCAAGTTCCCTTGAACCGGTAAGCCACGAGAGGTTGGTTAACGTAATTCACTCTTCTTCACTCTGATGCAGTGGGGTGCTCACCAATTTCCTAAAATAGCTCCCTTCCTGTAGCCAACTCTTCCTCAGTGCCACTGGTGACTGGCTAATCCTCAATGGTCAGAAAATGGGTAGGTGGTTGGGCTGAGATTCATGGAGACAGGAGCGGCTGCCTAGAGCAGGGGTGGGGAACCTCAAGCCCAGGGGCCAAATCCAGTCCTCTAGGGATCCCCAGACAGCCACGCCCCTTGTCCAGACCCCACCTCTTTTCCCACAACCTCTGATCATTTTGTGTTTTCCCGGCTTTTGTTCTGTTTTTTCCCCATTCTAAAAGGTTGAAATGCCTCTTCTAAGGCTTAGTTACTGGCAGTAGGAGCTTTAAGCTAAAATATGCTAGTAGTTTTTGTATTTTTCTTTATCCACAAAAATCTTCAAGGCTTAGTGCCCCAAGGCCCTCCAGACCCAGGAAAGCCTGACTTGTTTAAACTCTAGTTAGTGAACAAACCAGGATCCAAATCCATGGTTTGATCCTGACATGTACTTTGGCTCAGTTGCCCATTATATCTGAACAAGGTCACTGTCTCAAAATTCTACACCCTGTAGTAATGGATAATGAAGGAATGGATAGAAAAGCCACATCTCTGAGAAATTAAAGACAAAGCTCACATTGGTTGTAATGACTTTGCACAGAATTGGGTTCCCACAAACTAGTTAGTTTACTGATGTGCAATAAAGATGGGGTGCATGAAAACATATATGAAAATAGTCTCTGCACTATGGAAGCACATTCACCACCTCTGGCCCGACGTATCTATCCCTTTCCAGGATCAAGTTCAGGGGAGCCAATGCTACCCTACAGGAGAGAAAAGCACAGCAGCTGCTCTATTGATGTGCGTTTGTATGCACCTATGATGTCTGAGAGCATCGTTAAGTGAAGGAATGTTAAAATGTGATGTTTACCTGATGGAAATCTGTGACAACTTCCTTTAGCTGAGATTTTAAGTCAAGACTCTTCCCTTTTTCTAGTGGCCCTGCAAAATGAATTTAGATAAAAAACCAATCAAATTTGGAAAGGATTAGGGGTTAGTCTCTGGATCTCTTTTCTCTTTGAATAAGCATCTTTGAGCTTGATCTAGCCTTCTCCGTTGCTAACCAACTCAGACATATCAGTGAGTTCAGTCAGAGTTGTTTAAAATGTGCAACAAATGCAAGATCTTATGCTACTTGTCATTCAAACAGAAGCAGTGCTAAGTGCAATGGGACAACAAGCTTAAAGTCATATGACAGTAATATAGTATGTATGTATGTTTGTGCGGGTAAAGGGGGAAATGAAGAGACGAGACAACAGTAATGGTTTCAAATCAGGGCCACATTTATTAATTCGAAGGTCTGCGAAGAGAGAAGTGCGGGATTAACTAAGGCCGGCTAAAAGGCCAGTGGAGCATATCAGGGCAAAAACAGGCCTGTGGCTTACGCTGACTCAGCTTGTCTGAGTGTGGAAAGCTAAGCAGGGTCAAGCCTGGTTATTACTTGGATGGGAGACCCCTCCTCTAGTTTCCTGCATTGAGCAGGGGGTTGGACTCGATAGCCTTGTAGGCTCCTTCCAACTCTATGATCTACTATGAAATCTACTATGAAATCCCAAACTCGAGGGTGGCGCTGTGACTCGCCACTCTCGAATTCTGCACACGGGGTGCTGGGTGATCTACCCGGTGTCACCGCCTCCCGGCGCCATAGGACAACCGAGGAGGGTGAGAAGGGTAGACCCCAAAGGCGGCCCTAACTCCAACCAATGGAGCCACAAGGCATCCACATTAGGTGAGGCTTGGGTTCTCGCCCATCACCTTCAAAGGTGCCATGGGATGCACACCGAAAGCCTAACCCCCACTGCCTATTCACCGCACTTACCGCCTAACCTAAAACCAATGTGACCGAAATAAACAAGTAACCCAAAACAACAAAACCACCACCGGTTCCACAGTATGTATGGAGTAGGCGAAACGTGCACACTGCCCCGAGCCAATGAGGACAATGAGCCAAAATTCCTACTCGGCCCTGTAAAAGGTGACCAGAGGAGCTCACACTGCTTCATCGGGAGTGGAGGGAGGGAGCTGTGAAGAAAGAGGCATTGGGTGGGGTCCACTGTGCCTAAATACGGCCTCAGGGCCCCACACATTGTGCCAATCCCTGACGGGCAAACAATTTGCCCCGGCCCTGATTGGGGAGGTGAAATCACCTCATCTTAGCTTCGTTCTCCACTCCCCCCCGCGCAAACTCCCCCCCACCACAGAAGCGTGGGGGGGGGGAAGGTAAATGTATGTATATATGTGTGTGTGTGTGTGTATACACACACACACACACACACACACACATATGTACATAAATTATATCCATGGCATCTTTCTCGGCAAGAGTTCCACTGCCCTGCTTGTTCGTGTACGTGTTTAGCAGGGGCCGTCAGCCTTTTTGAGTCAGTGTGTACATTTGGAAGTTTGAGAGAGTGTCATGGGTGTCATGGGTGTGTCACAAAATGGCTGCCATGGGGGTGCCTTGCCCATTCATAAAATGGCTGCCATGGCGGGCATGGCTGTTCACAAAACACTCATTTCCCAGAAGCCAAACTGGGGAGACTAAAAAAAAAAAGTTGAGTTGTCCTAGAACCTAAATACATGGCAGAGGTGGGGTCTGAGCTCTAAAACACAAAAAACACTCTTTTGAACCCAAATAAATATGGTATTGGAAGGCAGTGCTTTGCTTTCCAGCATGCATGCCACTCTCCCAGTTAAAAAATCTTAAGAAATAAAATTAAATGGAGGGGGTGGAGGGAACCTGGTGGGCTCCAGCGGACGTGTCCATGGCACAGTGGTGCACACGGTCACCACGGTGGAGGCCCCAGACTTGGCACACTACAAATAAATTCTATCCATATTTATGCTGTTCTGCACTGCTTTCTGTCTTTGTAGGTTTTAGAAAATATTATTTTAAAAGTTGTGCTAAATAAAAGCATTTCCCCCCCCCAGAGAAGAACTTGCAGTGAGATCATCTAAATGCAAAAATAAAATTTTAAAAAAATCACAGTTGAACTCTTTAAAGCTACTTCCAATGTAATACAGAACCCAAACCCATCAGCTGCTAAAACATCTGCTTTGGGCAAGGTTTTATCAGTAGGCCAAGCCTATGTTTAATTATTCAATTGTACTGTAGTAAATGGTGCTAAGGCAAAGCACATTTTCAGCTGTGAATCAACAATGGCACATTTGTTGCCTCCTTATAAGCTTTCACAGACTTCTAATTACAAATCAATTCATCATATTTATCACCGTCATCAGTCTCTGTCTTTATACTGCCTAGGCAATGCTTGTAGAACTTTTCAGACAATGGAGCCAACTCAGAAAATCCCCCAAAGAATAACATTTATTTTGCATCTAAAAATATGGTCCAGACAGGCACAATCCAGATACTTTACAGAAGGAATGCAATGCAATATGTACTTACGTAGGTCCTATTGATTTCAACAAGACTGTGGAGTATAATATTAGCTGCTGCAACCTGGTATACACAGGGGAGGCTGGTGGCTCCTATTTCAGTGGGGCTCCTAATCCATTGCAGGTTTTATTTGGAGCTTTATCCCCAAAATAGGTTCACCACCATGGAGCACCATGGATAGCTCCTAGAAAGCTCCAAATACAAACTGCAATAGATTAGGAGTTCCACTGACATAGCAGTCACCAGCCTCCACTGTCTATACCAGGGCTCTCCAACCTTGGGTCCCCATATGTTGCTGGACTACAGCTCCCAGAATCCCTTGCTATTAGCCATGCTGGCTGGGTATGCTGGGAGCTGTAGGCCAGCAACATCTGGGGACCCAAGGTTGGAGAGCCCTGGTCTATACATAATGCCAAATGGAGCCTGTGGTGTACAACAAAATAAGTTTACATGAACTATACAACTCAGGTGAATATGAAATGGCTTCTGCACTTGGTTCTTTTCACAACTGCTTTCTGAACTACAGCCATTTGTGGAACACTTTCTTTTACATGCGGTTGCCACAGGGATCACCACTTTAGCCACAATGTTTAGAACAGTGTTGTGGAAGCTTAGGCCTGCAGACCACATACAGCCTGCCTGGGGTACCAATCTGGCCCTCCAGAGTTTCCCAAGTGGCTATGACCCCTTTCCCAGGCCCCACCCCTTCCCCTTCCCCTCACTCCTTTCCCCCGACCACTGATCGTTTGGTGGTGTCCCAGCTTTTCTGCAGTTTTTCCCCCATTCTAAAAGGCTGAAATGCCCCCCCCCCCGCTTAGTTACTGGCAGTAAGAGCTTTAAGCTAAAGCATGGTCATATTTTTGGTATTATTGTTGGGCCTGCCCATTTGGAGCCATTGCTTTTGCATCTGGTCCTGTGCCACCACAGGAATTCAGCCTCCCAAGAGCTTCTCCGAAAGCTGAAAGAAATTTGGCACCTCTGGTTTAGAACTTCTTAAGGTGCAATCCTAGGCATGTTTTGACAGAAAAAAGGCCTACAACTCCCAGCATGCCCCAGCCAGCCATACCAGCTATTTGGACATCCAGGAGAATTTACACACACACACACACACACACACACACACACACACCTAGTAAGTAATACAAATGGCGTTCGTGGTTGGGAAGGCCCCATTTGTGTAGTGAAGGTATGGAAGCTGCAGCATGGTGTGAGGCTTCTGGACTGTGGTCACCATGACAATGATAGCATCATCTTGAGCCAAGACCCCATGTCCTCTAGAATCCGGGTGATTTCTGGACAGGATTTTGGGACGGTTGTTCATGCCTACTTGTCAGTTGTGCAAGACTCCTCAGGGTACTGCTCCTTTTGCACAGATACCTCATTTCAGGAGTATTGACATATTAATGTCATTAACATCACAGCATCCTGGAGATTTTCCTCACATTTTCGATTGGCCTAGAACAGCCATGTCCAACCTGGTGTCCTCCAGATGTGTTGGACTACAATTCTCATAACCCCATTATGGGAGTTGTAGTACAAGACATCTGGAAGCCACCAGGTTGGGCAAGTTTGGCCTAGAATGACTTACTGGACTATGTCATTCAGAGTACAGTAACTCAGGGGTTCATTTTTATACAAGATGGAACCCCAGAATTAGTGGAGAAATTCGGATGCAATGGGATTAGTGGCCTCTCTGTGGCAATTGTCCGCAATATAGCAAGTTTAACCTCTCTGAATCATGGCTCCCCAAATCCATTATGTTGGAATGGGATATTGTATTATTAGAACCAGATCGGGGCTAGCATTAATACACTGCTAGGGGAAAATCCATTTTTAAACTGTCTGATAAAGCCATAATAGAGTATAATGGTTCTACTGTATCATCATTGTCCTTATCAGAGGGGATTTTTGTGTGTGGCTAAATTGTTGAAAATCTCTTTCTTTTTATCCCTCTAAGACTTTATTACAAGAAGGTTATAGCTTTGATAGTATTATTTGTAGATGATGTGTATTTACAGTATAATTTCCATAACTGCTGTCCTTGGAGACAATATGCTTGCTTGTGGCTCTTACCCTTAGATCTGCTTCCTACATTACCTTTTCTTATTTGATGAACTTTCCTTTTGCTATCTTTTCACTTGCCTTGGAGCAAATAGCACAAGCAAGAAACATGCATTTTGCATTTTCCCAATTAATCTCTGATCTCAAGACAGATTTACCGTACGTGTGCTACTCTGTGCTGCTTGATTTTAATCCCGATTGGTTTTCTAATACCAAGATTTGATTACATAGAAACTCCAGAATCCATCATGACGCAAAATGTTTTGGTGCATCTTTGCAGAACAGATGAATGGATCCTGTTGTGATCTGACTCAACAAAAAAGTCAAATTGACACGGAAATCTTTTTTTTTTTTTTTTTTTTTACTCCTAGGGTTGTTAGATTCTCTTCACCTGAGGAAGGAACATCTGATTGTGAAATTAAGCAAGGTACATGCACAAAAATCTTGAATATCTAGCTCTTCTGTCAGAAAGGAAATATATGAGAACTAATCGTGTAAGTCAAAGTGGAAAAGCACCGTGTGGATGGAGGAACTTACTAGGGTGATCTTTGGGGAAGGGGCATAGCTAGTGACAGAGCACCTGCTTTACATGCAGAAGGTCCCTGCTTCAATCGCTGGCATCTCCAGGTAGGGCTAGGAAAGAACCCTGTCATAAACTCTGGAGAGCCACCACTGCCAGTCAGTGTAGACAATATGTACCAATGGTCTGACTTGAACTAAGGCAGGTTCCTATGACTTCATTCATTTCTAAAAAGTGGTAACAGAGAATCCACAAGAGACAGTCCTGCATCCTCTCCTCCACACTTTCCAGCACTGAGTCAGTGAAAGGGGGACTTTCACATTTTCTCTTGTGGAAAGGTACAACGGATGTCTCTCATTACGTGCTCTCCATATGGGTATAGGTCGGGCATTTTTCCATAGAGGAGGTGCACAACTTCACACAGTACTAAGAAGCTTAAGAAGAGGACAAATGAAGTGGTGCTATGAGAGTTGGCACAATAGATTGAGCTTCCTAAGGAAGACTGTAGAATCTCCTTACGTGAAGGGTCAACAATATCAAATCTTGAGTTGGCATCTGCCAGGGTGTGGTACCAGATGAACCACTGATTCCCTTCCACTATGGCTGCAGAAGTGCTGTAAAAGCATAGTATGAAGGTGCAATCCTATGCACGTTTAGACAGAAAAAAGTCCTACAACTCCCAACATTCCCCAGCCAGCATGGCTGCCTGGGGAATGCTGGGAGTTGTAGGGCTTTTTTATGTCTAAGAGTGCATAGGATTGGGCCCTTAGTATACATATGGGCAATACCAGAAAGGTATTCTGTGTTTAGACAGAAAAAAGTCCTTCAACTCCCAGCATTCTTTTTTCTGTGTTTAGACAGAAAAAAGTCCTTCAACTCCCAGCATTCCCCAGCCATCCATGCTGGCTGGGTGATGTTGGGAGTTGTAGGACTTTTTTCTATCTAAACACGCATAGGATTGCACCCTTAATGACTCTTAAAGAAGCTACATTAGAAATAAGAAATAACATGAAACCCACTTGGGAAATGGGAAAAGGTCATGGCCTCAACTTGAAGTGGAACCAAGTTGCGTATTAATAAATGTAAGAATCCCCCCCCCAAATATTAATTATGGTTGTGCAATGAACTAGAGAAACTGTGGAATGACCTCCTTTAATCGTTGTTAAGAGAGGGTGCCTGTCATGAATGGTTTAGTATTAGGAAATCCTTGTACTATGTTCCTTGGTTTATGTAACAGGGAACATGTTACAAGGAAGATGAAAGGGCTGCTGCTCAATGTTTTTCTCTCTCTCCCCTTCTCAGTAAGAATGTGGTAAAACAGAACATGTGATATATCATGACATAATGCATCCCTCTGCTAACAGCCATTTATGTGAGATGGGGCAGGCAAACACTCAATACAATGGCCCATCATCATCATCATCATCATCATCATCATCATCATCATCATTATTATTATTATTATTCATCTATTCATATAGTGCCATACATGTACATGGCATTGTACAAAAACAAACAATAAAAGAAAGTTCCTACCACAGTGCCTTACAATCTAACAGCAAAATAAAAGATTTAAAAAAAATATTAAACTAATTAAAAGTAAAGATGGGGCAGTTAAAACAGGTTACTTAGGGAAGGGATCCAAAAGCTTTGGAAAAAAGAAAAGTTTTCAACTGAGCTTTTACAGCATTTCTGCAGCCATCGTGGAAGGGAATCAGTGATTCATCTGGTACCACACCCTGGCAGATGCCAACTCAAGATTTGATATTGTTGACCCTTCACTTAAGGAGATTCTACAGTCTTCCTTAGGAAGTTCAATCTATTGTCCGCAACTGAAACAGAAGGGAATTCCAGAGATAAGAAGCGGCTAAAGAAAATAGGCGAATTTGAGCAGGGGAGCAGACGACCCTTGGGTGGGTCAACAGCATAGTAGAAGAAGAGCGAAGATCCCTAGAAGGAGTATAGTAGGAGGTCAGAGCAGAAAGATAAGAAGGAGCTAGATCAGGTAACACTTTAAAAATTAGTACAAGAAGCTTATACTGCATCCTATAAAAGATAGGAAGCCAGTGAAGAGACATCAACAATGGAGTGACATGATCAAAGCAACGAGCCAGATAGATGATTTTAGCAGCAGAATGCTGAACGGAAACCAGGGTGGCAATCCAAGCCTGAGGAGGACCAATCAAAAGAGGATTACAATAATCAAGTTGAGAAATAACCAAAGCATGAATGGATGACCAACTCACCAAAGCCTTCTCTTCGGGCTGTCCAGCCCAAGTCCAGTTTGAAGTAAAGAAAAAACCACAAGGAGGGAGAGCCGCAGGGGCCTCGTGAAGCTGCCTGTCAACACTTAGCACCTGGGCAGCAGGCGAGCCAGGCACACAGCTCACCTAGAATTCTCCCTGCTATGCTGAGGATGAGATGTATTGCATTTCTATTTAAATTATAGTCATTATTTCTAAATTTGCATCTATACATATACATTAGCATATGCAAATGTTAGGCAATTTGGTGCCCTCTTTTTTTGGTGACATATTCCTTCCCCCCCTATTTTACTGATATGTAAGTGGCCACCCTATCGCTCCGTCCCTCCATCCTCTATGTGTGGAGGCTTGCCATGCGATTTCAAACCCTGATTTTCCATGCCTGCTCTCTCTCTCTCTCTCCTTTTGTGTAGAGCATATACATATTTGAAACACCTGAAGAGTGCTCAGGTGGTTAGGGTTTCCCACTCAGATTTGCTTGGGTGCCTCTATTGATGTAAGTGTGGTGAGACTTCTTCCTACCACACATTCTAATGTGTGCTAGAGGCTGTGAGGTTTGTCAAGTGGTAAGGCTTCCCCACCTTAACACTGTGAGTTGGTGACCTCTGTTATTAATCCATGGCAGCAAGGGAGGCTGGTGGCTCCTCCTAACCCACTGCAGCTTGTTGTATTTGGAGCTTTATAGGAGCTATCCATGGTGCTGAACATCTCCCCCAAGATAGATTAATCACCATGGAGCACCATGGACAGCTCCTATAAAGCTCAGAAGAAAAGCTGCAATGGATAAGGAGCCCCACTGACATAGGAGTCACCAGCCCCCACTGCATGGCAGGTGATACCAAGTGGGGAAGGTATGCTCCCCTGACTTATAGAATCTCACACCCAAAGCTGTCTTAAAAGGAACAGTTCTTCATACCTGGCTTTTCTCTGTTCATCTTCCCTGCCTTTTTTCAGATCTTAACCATTTCAGATTTCTATGCCAAGTGTTGTTTATATCTTGCAGTGTTGTTTATATCTCTTAACATATTTAAATATTTGTCATCTGAGGTAATTCTAAAAATTTGCGTAAGTTCTGGTATGTTATGGGGGGGTGATGGAGAGGAACTGTAGTCATATCTTTGAAGTATTTGTGTGTATTGTGCAGTGAAATGGCTGGGTGGGGCCTGTGGTTATGTGATTGATCTTGATAAGATAAAGCCAACCGTTGTTGTTGTTGTTGTTTATTATTATTATTATTGTTGTTGTTGTTATTATTATTATTATTATTATTATTATTATTATTATTATTGATTTCATTTCTATACCTCCCAATAGCCAAAGCTTTCTGGGTGGTTTACAACATTTATAAAATTTTACAACAAAATACAATTATAAAATACAATTTTACAATAAAATACAATAAAAAAATACAAACAATAAAATATAAATTTTTTTACACTAAACATTTAAAAAACAATTTTAAAATTACTTAAATAGCTATAACAAGATTATAAAAAATAGACTGGATAAAAAGGTGACATCACCACCACCCCCTGTGTGCTATTTGGAGCTGTTACTGAGTACGCACTTAGGAAGCAAACTTCCTTTCATGGTACAGAGGTCATCTCATCTGTATTCACCATGACATCTTGTCATGTGTGGTGTTATACTATATGTTAGAAAGATATACGGGGCAGTGGGAGATTCGTGTTTCTTCTAGAAACATAGGAAGCTGCCTTATACTGAGTCAGACCCTTGGTCCATCTAGCCCACTATTGTCGACACTGAATGGCAGCGGCTCTCCAGGGTTTCAGGCAGGAGTTTTTCCAGCTCTTCCTGGAGATGCTAGGGATTGAACCTGGAACCTTCTGCGTGCAAAGCATGTGCTCTGCTACTGAACTACGGCCCTTCCCATCTAATACAGAGTTCCTGAAATGATGGATTTTATGTGCTTGAACATCTAGGAAAAACACTATATAAATACTATTCTTTCTTTAAGATAGTTTTCAAGTACCGTATATGATGGCTGTTCAAGGATATTTTGTCCCAAGATCTGAAGGGTTTCTTCAAGCTCAAACTAGAGCTGATCACCCAGTAGGGGTTTTTTTGGGTTGTTTTTTTTTTGGCTGTTTCTTGTTTCAGGAAAGGTTATACAATTTGCATGCACATAAATATTTGCATTTTAAAATATAAATAAATGATGAAGCCTAAAAAAAGAATCAAATCACAACCAGTAATGACAGATATTTTTATGCATGCATATCCTTGATTGCACTTGCACTTGCTTGGATGCTACATTTTACTGTATTTATATCGTTGTATGAAAAGTTGCATATACGTAGATGAATGACTGTAGACAGTTGTTTGTCAGGTTGCCCCCTGCATTGGGAGGGGCAAATCAAACCCACACCACCACTTGCTCCATCTGGAATTACAGTGACTGAACCCTTTTTGGAGACAACAATGCTTTATTGGCCACTTGGCCTACATTACCGCAGGGGCTCCCTGAGTCCTAATTTAAGTCCTAAGGTTGAGAAGTTCACCATTCTTGTTGCAGGGAAAGGTAAGTTGATGAAGAACTCAAAGACTGAGAATTCTTTCTTGAAGAGGCTAGTATAATTATAATTATTATTTACATTATTATCCTGCCTTTCCTCGAAGGAGCCCAAGGCAGCATACACGATCCTCCTCCTCTCCATTTTATCCTCACAACAACCCTGTGAGGTAGTTTTTGCTGAGAGTCAGTGACTGGCCGAAAGTCACCCAGTGAGTTTCCTGGCTGAGTGGGCACTAGAACCTGGATCTCCTGAGTCCCAATCCAACATTCTAACCACTACACCACACTGGCTTTCTTGTCACTTGTCTTTTCAAGTTTTCACTCTATGATCTTACAGAATCACTCTTCATCCTGTAACCAACACTAGGTATCACTATATTAACACCTGTAGTTTCTTTCTCTACCAAGTTCATTTAAAATCTGTCTCTTTCTCTCTGACACTCAACAATCACCTATTTATGAAAGTGGAATGACTGTCAGGTTGGCTTGTCTCATTCATCCCACACTTCCTCGACTCATCCTAAAGCACTTGTTTCTGAGTCTGCCGTGTGTCTGACAGACTGGCCCTCCCACAATTGACATGAGTAATGTACACGATGCCACCTCAAGATATGATGATACATTCCACACTTGTCATCTTTCCTTTCCTTTGATCATTGGAAAAAGAAAAGTGGCCACTGTAGGCTGTTCTCCACTCCCCGCCAATAATTTAAAACAACGACAACAACCTAAAATCCAGTCTTAGTCATAGTAACTGAAACATGTACTGTTCTGATAAATTGCAAATCATAAAAGGGTTAAAGGTACCACCCTTAAAGGAAATATTTTAAAATAATAAATACAGACATAAATAAAATAAAATATGTTGGTGAGGTAAGATGCATGGTGCATGGAAACAACAACAATAACCCTGAATATCAGACCCAAAGATGGCATGTCAGTCAAAGGGCTGAAAAGAAGAAATCATTTGCACTTATCCTTCCCCAATGAGGTAAAGAAAAATGCTCATTTCCAAGAGGCTGAAACTCAGAGTATTCTTTTCAGAATGTTCCGTGTAGAGGAAGCTGCCTTATGGGGAGACAAAAAGCTGTTGCAAAATACATGAGCTCCCTGTAACTCCTTTTATTTTACCAGACATTGTGATTGTTTTGATTTTTTTTTATTGGATCCATGTCCTAGGCAGACTGCTGTGACCTTGTTCTTATATACCACAGTGGTTGCTGTTGAAAACTCTTCCCCACATGGTGGGAGTTCTACATGGCTGGCATAAATAAGCAAAGGCCTCTGTGAAGCTTCAAGAGCACATAATGCAGGCCACATGCTGAAGCTAAGCAGGTATGAGCCAGGTCAGTGCTTGGATGGGTGACTGCCTGGGCTGCTCTGTTCTCCTGCACTGAGCAGGGGGTTGGACTCGATGGCCTTATAGGCCCCTTCCAACTCTACTATTCTATCAATCAATCAATCAAATCTTTATTACGGTCCAAGACCAGCATAAACAATAAGTCAACAGACAATAGACACACAAAAATTGTATAATACCAAGTTTTAGGCTGTCCTTCAGTAAACCATATCAGGATGGCATACAATAAAAACAAGACATCAGTATAAAATCACAATTAAATATGAGGAAAACAGAACAGGTTTTGGCCCTTTCTCACTGTTCCAGACAAGGCCTAAGAAGTTATAAGTGTATGGCGTGTTCTTGTAGCTAGAAAGCAAAATTTGGCAACTTTATAGGTTATAGAAGGGTCTCTGTCTGCAAGTAAATGCATGGTGTAAAATTCATCAGTGTTACCTGGAAAATCATGTAACAAGGGATGGATCAAGTTTGACCAGGCATCTAAGTAGAACAAGCAGTATAAAAGGACATGTGTAATTGTCTCTGTCTCCCGAGTCACATGGACACAGCCTCTGAGCGACTGGTATATTTTGATATCTGCCTTCTAGAAACTTTGAGGGGAGAGCATTATAGAGAGCCCTAGTGAATGCCCATCTATATTTATAATAGTTAAGAGAACTTAAATAAGCCGCAGGCCCTCTATTCTGTATATCTCGAGGGGAGCGGTAAATATATATGCTTTGACTTAAGTCACTTTGAAGTTCTATATCCCAGATCCATTGTTTAATAATATCTTTTGCTTTCTCGAATCCTAAATTTAGCAAATATTCAGGAGAGAGACCATATGAGTGCAATTTGTTATCTATGGTGTTCCACCATTTTGTTTGGTAATTATCTTGTAAAATTAGGGGGGGCAACCCAGTTGGAGCCAAATTAAGTCTAAGCCAAGAAAATAAGGTGGTTTGCCACACGATAGCTTCAATTCTGAGTAATCCACTCTCCATTCGCAAAACCCCATTTGGGATGCATCTAGGTGTCAGAAATAGTGACCATAGGAAGCCCGATTGTATTTTTTTGTACGTAGCTAAATTTGAAAAAGAACCCAATTGTGCTCCGTATAGCAGTTGCGCTCTCGGTTTGGCCAGAAACAATTTAATTGCAGCTGGAATGAAATTCCCTCCCCACGACCGGAAAAACCTCAGGATTGCCGCTGTGCTTTTCTTGGCAAGTGTGGAAGCATATTTAACCTGTGCAGTTTTCCTTCTAGAAACTTGGAAAACAACACCTAGATACTTGAAACAG
>CM037878.1:93435698-93560540 GCA_021292165.1 Shinisaurus crocodilurus | reverse complement strand
ATGTGAACGAGTGGGGAACTAAGTAGGAATAAAAGAAGCATATTCTGAGAGGTGGGTGTGAGTACATAGTGGGAGAAGTATAGCCTTTGAGCAGGTGTGGGGAACCAGTGGCCCTCCAGATATTGTTGGACTACATCTCCCATCATTCCTGACCATTTGCCATACTGACTAGGGCTGTGGTCCCTCCTGAGTCCCACAGCATCAGGGATACTAGCAGCTGCTGCAGCTGCCACCATCTCAGCCGCCGCCGCCGCCGCCACGACCATCTCAGCTGCTGCCACTGCAGCTACTGCTGCCATCACACCAGCTAGTGCTCAATTTTACTGCTGTTTATTTGATTTGGGGATGGGAATCTTGTGGCAGGGGGTCTCCAAACACCCTGCCCTGTGAGTAGCACCACCCCTGGCTGATGGAAGTTGGAATCCAAGAACATCCGGAGCTCTGCAGTTTTCTCTCCCCTGCATTAAAGAATACTGTCAGATGTCACAAACATTGAATTCATTGGATGTAAAATACCGAATCTCTGGTGAACAATGAACATCAGAATTCAAAAAGAACTCTGAGGATTTTTTTGTTTGGGGGTTGGGGGGAGAACAACAAACTCATTTCGGCTGTAGTTTGAACTGAACTGCCCAGCTATGTTTGCTACTAGGTTTCGTCTTCTCTGAAGGGGTCTAAGCACAAGTAGTCTCAGTTTAGAGGGAAAAGGGGATTAATCATAACTGCTGAACAAATCAGGCATATGTATAGTGTGATGGATGCATGGTTGGCAGTAGAGGTAGCAAGCACAATCCTGACTCCTACACACACATTCATTTCTGAACAGGTGGATATTGTTCTCATTTAGTGATGGGCGGATCTGCCAGGTCTGTTTCCACAGACTTCTTCCATTTCTCAGCTCCAAGTCTGTTCCATGCCAGTTCTGCATGGATGTTTTTTTCCCCACAGAAAAAAATCCATACAGATTTTCTGGCATTTTTTTAAAAATTGCACATTTTTGTGTGCATTTTTCAAACTGTACACTTATTTGTTCACATCCGCCCATTGACTAAAGCAGGCAGCAATGTTAGAGAAATCTTCAATGGATTCAAATAAATTTGGAGTTCCATGAAACTGACCTGCAGATTCCACAGCAGATGGGCTTTTTCCAAGTCTGACTTGATTCTGCTGACTTGTGGACCATTAAAAAAAAACAAAACTTTGGGGAGTGGATTCGCGCAAATGCACACTTGCACTAATGTGCATTTGTGTAAGTGGAATGAAATTCAAATACATTCCTAAAAAATATCCAGATCCATCTATGAATGAACACGGACATGAAACATAGATGCAAAATCCATGAAACACAGATGGAATGGATTTAACAAATACATACATCCTAGGTGCAGGTCTTTTGAAATCTGGCCAGTCCTCCTTCATCTGGGTGTAATTATAGACAGCCACTGGTTTTACACAGTGGCACAGTCATGTAAGGCTGCAGAGTATTTGTGAGGGTCAACAAAGCCAGTGTGGCGTAGTGGTGAGAGTGTTGGACTGGGACTCAGGAGATCCGGGTTCTAGTCCCTGCTCGGCCATGAAACTCACTGGGTGACTTTGGGCCAGTCACTGCCTCTTAGCCTAACCTACCTCACAGGGTTGTTGTGAGGATAAAATGGAGAGGAGGATGAGGAGGATTATGTAAGTCGTCTTGAGTTTCTTGCAGGAAAAAAGGTGGGGTATAAATGTAATAAATAAAAAATAAACAGTGAGGTCCTCTGTGGCGAACACCCACTCTTCCACACATTTTCTGCATGACAAAACTTTCTCTGTTGTTTTTTTTTAAATTGGCTGTTTCCCTAAGGTGCATTGAACTTTGCAGCTTCTACCACAGCTATAAGGAAATAAAAATGACTGCAAATTGCAGTGATCTGTGTTTGAACTATGTCATGTTTCTCCCCCCCAAAGCCTCTGAAAATTAAAGCAATATGATGCACCAGAGAAACATGAGATATGGTCATTAAATGTGCTTTTCCTCCACAACTTTGTCACAGGGTACTGACTTTCTGGGGCTGTTGATTCCTTCAGTTTTTTGTGGGATACAGTGTGCTTAAAGACTCCAGCTACTGCTGTCATATTTAATACCAACTTCATGGTCTTCAGATCTTATTACTGTCAGAAATACTCTGTCACTTTGTATTCTGTGACATGCAATTCTCTTTTAATTATGAATTTAGTCTACCTCACACATTTCCTCCAGTGACTCTTCCTTCACCTTAGTGCAGTTGGAGAAAGATTTTGCTTTCACACCCATGGCTGACATTCTGTAGCCAGTTGTCCAGGTAATTTGCTGATGTTGCAAACAAAATGGGGGCGAAGAAAAATGGTTGCACTGGCATTTTCTCTGTAATTCGAGTCCTGGCATATGAAGGCATTCAAAGTGTGGTACTGGTTGCTAGTGGCCAGATAAGTGAAGAAAGGGGAAGGCCTGGTTCACAATTTTCATGCACCACAAACTGCACCTCTGGCAAAGATCTGTTAGCATCTGCACTGATTCGTGAGGTTTCTGGCATGCTGTGAATGTGAACCCCTCACCACAGTGCCTGCTGCAGATGTATTTCCTGGCTAATTGATTAATAAACAGACATGTTGCTAGATAGGTTAATTTGGCCATTAATGTTTTCCAGGAGAAAATACTCACAGTGAGCCTGCCAAAAGATACCAAGATATCTAGCATTTAATTCTGCTGTGATGATAGGAAATTATTAACTCTGGTTTTACATTACCTGCTTTTTCTTCTTTGTTTTTACTAGATGAAATACTGTGGTATCACAAAAGTGTCCCAGAGAAGAACTTTCCATCCCTGCCTGCCATGCACATCCTTGAGAAGATTATTTACATTGAGGGAGAACCAGGGTCCTTGTGTCATTCTAAAAGTAGGGTGGTCATGTGTCCTCTTTTACAGAGGACAGTTCTCTATTTGAAGGGCTGCCAGAGGACTGTCCCCTATTTTGAAGGTGTCATCTATTTGGAGGGCTGTCCAGTCCATGCCCAGTTTAAAGATAAAGAACCACTGAGATGCACTTTATTTCTATTTACATTGTAATAATTATTTCTAAATTTGCATCTATACATATACATTAGCACATGCAAATGTTATGCAAATTGGTGCCCTCTTTTGTCCTCTTCTTTGGTGATGGATTTCCTCTTTTTTGGTGATTCATTAGTGGTCACCATAGGGGTGGGATAAGTAATGGAGCATAGGGTAGAGTTAATAGAAGAAAAGGTTTCCTTGAGTAGCATTCAGGGGAAAACAAAGTGAAATCAGGAGGAATTGGCAGGCACAAAAGTGTGGTGCCCTCTGGAATCTGAATTCCTGACACCGGATTCAGATGTTACATTTAAGTGGAGATTACAGATATGGAAACCGTGGCCTAGTTTGGATGATCAAGATCTCTGCTTAATAAACATGACATGCAAGAGCTTGAGGCATCCATATCCAACCCCTTTGCTCTTCCCTTCACATGAGCGAACAAGAGAACATGCCAAGATGCTTCAGTTAACCATAGTTTTGTGTTATGTCTGAATCAGGAACTATGGTTAAGAACTTCCAAACAAGCCAGGATATGGAAGCCAGCTTTAAATTATGGTTTAATATTCTGACATGTTAGGAAATGATTAACCATAGTTTCCCATTTCACATGTAAAGTAGAGTAGGATGGCCACTTATGCATGGCCCAAAAAACAGGAAATGCATAATAAAAAATGAAGGGAGAAATGAGGACAAAAGAGGATTCCATGACATCTGCACATAGAAAGTTATATGTATATGTGCAAATTTAGCAATAATTACTATAATTTAAATAGAAATACAATACATCTCACCATAGTGGAGAAGACTAACTACCGTAGGTGCCTGCTCCAAACAGAGGACAGGCCTGTGGCTTACGCTGGCTCAGCTTGTCTGAGTGTGGAAAGCTAAGCAGGGTCAAGCCTGGTTATTACTTGGATGGGAGACCCCTCCTCTAGTTTGCTGCATTGAGCAGGGGGTTGGACTCGATAGCCTTGTAGGCTCCTTCCAACTCTATGATCTATGATCTCCAAAACAGGAGACTGTCCTTTGTAAAGTAAGACATCTGGGCATCCTAATGGGAAGCTATGTTTAACTGTCACTTCCTGGCTTGTTTCCCCACTCACACAAAGGGAGGAGTGAAGCAGCTGCATGCACCCAAACATGGCCTATGTCTCCACTAAACATGTAACTTCAGAAACATCACTATGACAAACTTTTCCATGTCCTTATCCATGAGCTCATTTTAGGGCATGCATTTTCTAGTGGGTGAGATCCACATGCCTGTGTTTCAAAAAATGTATTTTCACCAGTGAATCAGAAGCCCAAGTGAATCTTTCATCTGTATAATGTAATGTCTGAATTGGCCCTGACATTTAGGCTGAGGTTATAGAAGGCTTGGCCTCATATTCAGGCATTATAATCAAATGCAATTTAAAGTCAGAGGCAAGGTTCCCAAAGACCTTAGTGACAACAAACAAATCAGCTAATATGAGCAGGAATTATCAAGTGTGTGAAATAGCATAGAGGATTTGTGAAATGGAGGATTGAGACAAGAATGACACTACCAAATTTATTTTCATATTATAATGCAAGCTTTGACTTGAAACACAGATTTATAGAAATGAAACAGCGCTCCTTGTCCTTCCGCAGCACTGCTGAAATTCCAATGAAAAATATGCTGCAACTTGGATTTGTCATGCAAACCACATTCCATTCCCCATTCTGCTAGTTAGAGGTTCTCAGGTTTTCAGCTACAGCATTACCTTAGAATTTAGCTGTAGATGGCTCATAATTCTTGCCTGACAATATTGCGAATCATGATCCATTGCTGTTGTTATTTTAAGAGGCATAGTACTCACTGTATTACAACAACAGTTTTTGTGGGCTCCAGATCACTAAAGTCACATACACACAGAGACACGTGCTGTGAGCTGAGAAATGTAGACTGTTGCCTTCAAATGCAAAATACATCTGCTCCAAGAATTCTTGCAGCACTCCCATAGAATGTGGTTTTCAGCTACAAGCATGGCTGTTTAATTTTTAACGTTTTCTTTTAATATTTGTGAAACAGAGGGCAGAAAGAAAACAAGGATTCCCAGACCTTTGAGGCAGTATAATCCTTCTGGGCATCCTTTTGACCCATGACCATAGAATGAATTGAATTCATAATGATGTCTCCACAGCAATGCTAGAATAATTCATACAGGGGATGATGGCAAAGATCCCCATTGGGGATCAGGGAGGAAGGATTTTGCTACACATTATAGTACAGGAGAATGTGTTCACCAAATAAGAAGAGATTTCATGAGTCATCTAAACTAAGCAGTAGGAAAAGCAGGATTCCCTAACCTAGAGTGAAGCCACGCCTGACAGATGTTTATCCAGTATCTTCTTTAAAACCTCCATGCAGAAAAGAGTCCACATGGTTTACCTTAGCACAAGGGTTCAGAGCCTTTGGCCCAGGAATCAAATCTGGCCTGCCTGGGGCCCCAATCCAGCCCTCTGAGGTTCCCCAGCTGGCCCCACTCCCTTTCCCCCAACCACCATTTGTTTGGTGGTTTCTCAGCTTTTGTGCAGCTTCCCCCCCCCCAATCTAAGGGAGCAATCCGATGGCCTCTAGACATCGTCTGGGGAGCCAGATAGGATACTTTGGATTCCCAGAGCTGAGGTCGGAGACAGCACTCCAACCTCGGAGCTGGGAATCCACACTCCGGCCACCTGACCCCTCCCCCCCCACAGCTGGTGTGGAAAGAACCATGCCGGCTGCTTCTCCAAGGCCAGTAACTCAGCCTCAGAGAGGCGGTAAAGGGGGCATTCTGGGGGGCAGGGAGGAGAGGAGACTGCGGAGGCCAGGGTATGATGTATCCTGTGTCCTCTGCAGCTTCCTTCCTTCAGTGATAATGATAATAATTTTTTTTAAAAAAAGATGTGATATTCTCAGAGCCACACAGAAAAGCAGCCTTTGGAACACAGGAACAAGTTCTGAAAGCATCCAAGAATCCATGCTTTTGTATATCCATCACAAAGCATCTACCAGAGCAGGCCTATTCAGATGCAGCATAGAGGAAATTCCTGATTATGCAAATCTCATAAGAAGTAAGGAGGACTGGATTGCTCAGGAGAAGCCATGGCAAGTTCTGTGTGCATCCACAGTCCATCACTTTGCTTATCATCATCATCATCATCATCATCATCATCATCATCATCATCATCTAGGAAGCCAGAAGGAAGCCATTGCAAAACACACATAGACACCCTAATTACACACACAGATGCGCACACACACAGACACCCCCCTCATTCATGCACACAAACACAATGCCCAGGTCATACATACACACCCAGCACGCACACACGCGCACGCACACACACGCACACACACACACACCCCTTCAAAGATTAAACAACAAGATACCACTAATGGAAGTGAAGCGGCAGTTGTTACTCTGACCTCCAGCATGTGCCTGCCGCTCTACCTCTGAGTACCGATAGGCTGGCCTGGCTCAGCAAATTATCCAATGTGAGCCAGCCAGCAAATGGAGTGAAGAAAGGCTGCTGCATGTGGACTGGCTTCTGGGTGCCTCAACCTCACCCAGAATGGCCCCTTCCCTTGAGAAAGAAGGGGTCTGCTATGACTGGCTAGCTCAGGCCTGAGCCTCGCCCTTTTTAAAACAACAACAACAAAAAACTTTCCCCTATGCAAGGGGAGTGCACCCCAATGGACAGCTGCAAAAAGCCTTTCCCTATGGGGAAACATTCTGCACATGCACATTAGTGTGTGCACATGCAATTTTGTTAATGACGCTGCTGGGCTGGACCAAGAGTTCCTGCTTCTGGCACAATAGTGCAACAGTAGCAGCAGCCGGCTGCTGCAATCGGAGAAGCTGGCGGTGCAGCAAAGAGCTTTATTTTTTAAAGGGTCAGGGGATAAGGGGAAGCATGTGGCAACTGCAGGGCAGCACCCAGAGAGCCACCACTGATGGCCACTCCAGCCCCATCTGGCTCAGAGTCCCAGAGCTATCACCAGTTTTGCTCCTTGCTCCTCATAGCTCGCACATCAAATACATGCTGAGGAGTCCTGGCCATATTACCAGCTCTCAAGGCAATTAGGAGGCCTGTGCAGGTGAGGCAGGTAGGTAGGCCCCAAAGATGTTCCAGTTCCTGAATCCCCCCAACATAATAGCCCTAAGAGGCAGGTCTAGGCAAAAACCTTTCCATTTCAGAAGTGATGCCTCTTTACTCATGCCATCCCTTAACTTTCACTGATTTCCCCCCTCTTTCTATTGGTTTTCCTATATTCAGGCGTGTGTCCTTGTACCTTAATCTTGGACTGTACACTGCTTTTTATTTTATTTTTGTGTCACTTCTATCTCATGTGGTGGTTTTTTTAAAAAAAACTTTTTATATTTTCAAATGAAAAACTCAAAAGAATATTAGAATATAATGGCTACTGAGAAATCATAATCCAAATGTTATATATACAGTGTTTATCACAGTGGCACAAATATTGAGTGAAACAGCAACTAAGGTTTTTTTTAAATTATTATTATTGATTTGGTATATCTTTCACTGCTCATCTTCAACAGAGCTTTAATATTGCTTCTGGATTTTAATTGGATTGATGAATTAATGTCATTCATTTTGGCTTTATTATGCTGTCTAAACTTTCATATAACTTTAATATTGTTATCAGTTGCCAAAAATTAGTTGGTGAACACTGTCAATAATGAAATGACTCTTCCATTATCTCATTTTTTATTGCCATGAAGCTTCCTAGAAGTGCTTTTCTTTTTGCATTAGTGAAGACCTTAAATCCTGTCTTGCTCACAATGTCCAGATGGGATATTTTTAAATTTTTTATCTGACTCTCTCCTTTACTTCCCATTTCAAGCCCTGGTTTGAGGGCAGAGAGGGGTCTCCACCAGGATCACTCATGAATAAATCTGATATAATCCTTTGAGATATAGGCAATGAATGTGCAATGAGGAGATCCAATGCAGGAATTATTCTGCAAGATATGATGTCTGCCATGTTGAAAACTGTCATGGTCCTGAAATCCAGCAGTGACCCAGACTCAAACTGAAGGGCCAAGTGCTGCTGTCAGAGAAGCACTGGGCCCAGGCACACCACTGAACCAGAGACTCCCAAGCCTGAGATGCCTGCTGACACCCTCCAAGCCAGAGATCCCTGAACCTGAACCAGAGAGTGTGGCGCCCAAACCCAGGTCCAGCATACTGGGGCAAGCATACTGTTGCACTTCACAGAGCCAGTGTGCCAGCACAGACAGTGTGCCTGGCATGAGCTCATTGAGAGACAATGGGATGCTAGGGTCCAGGCCAAAGGGCTGCCCCATTAAGAACTGGAACTCCTTGGCAAGGGGTAGAGCCTTAGAAGTGTAGGCTCAGGGAGCATAAAAGGACTCAGTTGAGAAGAAGCTCTTTGGGGAACAAGTTGTCCAAAAGACCTACTACAGTACTTATTTTCAGGCATCCTAACCTTGATGGGACCCCCCTCATTCTGCTGCAGACTGCTTGCTAGATTTGTACCTTCCTGACTCGCCATGTGCAGGACAGGACAGGAGAAAATCAACTCAGTTTTTCAGCGTGAGTTATAATATTGACTAGAGTACTGAGTTTATCTTACAAATATCTGATGACCAAAGACTATAAACTGCTAATTTAATTATGTTCAATTCTTGGAAGTCTTTGTTGTTGATTACTGTGGTGTATAAACAAGTTGGCAGAGATCCCATCTGGATTATGTTTGCTACAAACAAGTTCAATGATCTAACTGGAGACTACTTCTAAGGTTGTGTTCCTTTGAATACTAAATTGTGAGTAAGGCCTATTGAATATGGTGGCACTCACTTCTAAATAAACATGCATAGGACCAAGCTGCTCATGTACTTCCTTAATGCTAAGTATTCAGGGGCCATAAAAATCCATTATGCTTTGAAAGTTTTATTTTATGCTTATGCTCTGAGGACTAAAAGACAGAAAATGTTTTAGTGAGAGCTTGACCACTTATACATGTTCTGATGACTTGTAGTTGGCACAAGCAAAATTAAGTTTAAGCAAAATATAATAAATGCATGCTGAAGAACATTGATGTAATGCATAGGCACCAATGAAAGTAAAAGGTTTTTGTCATTGTAGATTTATCACTTGGTTTCCAGAAACTCAAAAGTGATTGTTAGAACTAAAGAAAGACCTCAGTGGCATTGTGATCAGGAAAGAGTTTCTGCTTACAATGGTTTGGAAACGATGACATCTTTTATCATGGCTGGATCAACTGCTGACAGTTCACTTCTTTTTTACTACTCTTTTTTTTGAAAAGGCCTCCTGTATTGTCATCCCCGAGAAGCTGTGAGTAATGTTTCCTCTGTTGAACAACTTTCATAATTCATTCCGTGATGTTCCAGTTTGCTTTTCTATTTTTCAACAGTGTACTGTGTTGGCTAATGCATTTATGCTGAGCCTAATAAATCAAGAAGTTTGCTGTCTCCTCCTCCCATATCTCTGCCTCTTTCACTCCAACAGCTGGTTCTTGTAGAAAACTCTGTAAGGCCAGATACTGGGACTCAGGACAAAGGAACCATCTGTTTAATAAGAGCATTCTCCTTTGGTAGGCAAGATTTTAAACCCTCTGAGATTAATGGCTTCATATTAATCTAGGACCATGTGAGGGTTTGGAGAGGAGGAGGATACAAAGCCGCTATGTCCTTGACGATATACAATAATATATCACCTCCATAATATCAAGAATTAAAACCTGTCAGCATTGTCAAACACATCAGCAAGTGTGATGTTCAGGCTCAGGAGGTTTGAGCTACAAAGTATCCCTTCTGATATACCCAGTGGGGTTGTAATGAGTCCTGGGCTCAGGCTCCAAATGTGCAATACTGCCAGATCCATCTCTGAGTTTTCTGACCTGCCTCCTGAACGTAAGCAGTTCATAATTGCTTGAATGCCACATGCCACATCAGCTTCCCTATTCAGGGACTCCTTATGCTAAGGCTGTCTCCCTCTTTTATATTGCCAAGAGGAAGCTGTCCTATTGATACATATGTTGCACATGATGTTCCCTTGATGCCATGCTGTGACTCTCAAGCACAGTCTTCATTATGCTGTTTTCCAACAGTTATGCTTCTTTCCTTTTTTCTTCTTCTCTTTTGCTTGGGGTTTTTCTGAGACATTTTTCAGAAACTCTGTACATTCAGTGAGGGATATATTGTGTGTTATACTTGATGAAATTTTGCAGGAATAAACCAGCTCAGTCTCTAGATATATATTCAAAGGTCTTCACCCTCCCTCCGCAAAGTGTTTTACACTTAATGATTTATATCAGGGCCTGACAAACTGCATCCTAGAGTAATAAAGGAACTGGCAGAAGAACTTTCAGAACCACTGTCTATTATCTTTGAGAAATCGTGGAGGACAGGTGACGTGCCAGATGACTGGAGGAGGGCTAATGTTGTTCCTATCTTCAAAAAGGGCAAGAAGGAGGAACCAGGGAACAGTAGACCAGTCAGTCTGACATCAATCCCTGGGAAAATTCTGGAGCAGATGATAAATAAGTTAATTTGCAAGCACCTTGAAAACGATGCAGTGATTACTAGAAAGCAACATGGATTTGTCAAGAACAAATCCTGTCAGACCAATCTGATCTCATTTTTTGATCAGGTAACCTCCCTTGTGGACTATGGGAATGCTGTGGACATAATATATCTTGACTTCAGCAAAGCTTTCGACAAACTGCCTCATGATATCCTGATTAGCAAGCTAAGTAAAAGTGGGCGAGATGGAACAACTGTCAGGTGGATTCACAACTGGCTACAGAATCGGACTCAAAGAGTGCTTATCAATGGTACCTTCTCAAACTGGGGAGAGGTAACGAGCGGGGTACCACAGGGCTCGGTCCTGGGCCCAGTGCTCTTCAACATTTTTATTAATGTCTTGGATGAGGAGGTGCAGGGAATGCTTATCAAATTTGTAGATGACACAAAATTGGGTGGAACAGCTAATACTCTGGAAGACAGAAACAAAATTCAAAGCGATCTCGATAGACTGGAGCGCTGGGCTGAAAACAACAGAATGAAATTTAATAGGGATAAATGCCAAGTGCTGCACCTAGGAAAAAGAAACCAGCTGCACAGTTACAGGATGAGGGACACTTGGCTCAACAAGACTACAAGCGAGAAGGATGTCCCACGGCATATGGCAACAGCAATATGAGTTGGTGCCTGCTAGTGACATCACCAAATCCAATGAAGGATGATCAATCCAATCTTCAGTTAAATCATGAGGAGGCTAACAAAAGATTGATCCTTCATGCTGCTGAGGTGGTTATGAACAAAGTATTATTATCATCTCCACAGGTACAGATGTTATGCTTTTTCTGTTGTACTTCCTGATTACAAAAACAACTGAAACATGGATGAAAATGAAGATGCTATCCACTACAGGCCATTGCCACAAGGTTTTTGAAACCTATAAAGAAGATCTTGCTATATTTCCATGTGTTGACAGGCTGTGACACAGCATCATCCTTCAATGGCCATGGAAAGAAGTCTTGCTAGAAGATTTTTTTAAAAAAACAAGCCCACCTTCTCAGTGCTACTGGATGAGATGGGTGTTACTGAGATGCCAAGAGATTTGTGTGCTGTATATGTATAGTGTCCTATATGCCAAAACCATTGATCAAGCCGGGCTACAACTATTTACCAAAGACAGGAGGGATCTGCATATGCCATCTCTAACAACAAGATGCTCTTGAGCTCCAAGTTGCATGTGCTAATAATCAGGCAAAGATCTGCTTGCAAGCAGATCTCATCTGATGCTGTTGCTCCTGAACATACCTTTTGGCTGGGAGAAGGAGTCTGATCTGTTTTATCAGTGACCTGGACAAGGTTATCACCTGCGTCGGCTGCCCACTGGAAACGAATGACCTGTGTGTGTAAAACAAAATGCAAAGCAGCAAGATGCACCTGTTTCAAAAATGATTTGAAAGGTACTGCTGCCTGTGACTATGATGCAACCAACTGTTCCAATCCTGTTTAACCATTTCTGTATACTCCTTATGCAAGTCATAACCAGATGCTGACTTGGCCTTATTTATTTATTTATTTATTTATTTTTCTATTATATTTATACCCCGCCTTTTTTCCTGCAAGGAACCCAAGGCGGCTTACATAATCCTCCTCCTCCCCTCCATTTTATCCTCACAACAACCCTGTGAGGTAGGTGAGGCTGAGAGTCAGTGACTGGCCCAAAGGCACCCAGTGAGTTTCATGGCCGAGCGGGGACTAGAACCCGGATTTCCAGTCCCAGTCCAACACTCTCACCACTACGCCACACTTGCTCTTCATAGGATGCTTTGCATGCAACCCATATCTTTGTCTGTCCATTTGTATCTAAATCCTATTTATTTATTTTGTCCTGTACCTGCTGGAACAGCTATGGTTGTGGCTCCTGTTTACAGTTATAATTTTGTAAATAACAATCTGATTTGGACATTCCATGCATCAAATTATAAGAAGTGAGTATGTAGTAGGTCCAAAATAACTGTGGGATGGACTAAAATGGGACAGCAGTCCAAAACCATGCTTTTGCCATGATTTCTGAGTTTTTATCCCTCAAGCCCTTATAGCACGTCACCCATCAAAGATGGACTTGCCCTGCTATGATTTCTGGTGTTTTTATCCCTCAGCAGTCCAAAGCCATGCTTTTGCCATGATTTCTAGTGTTTTTATCCCTCAAGCCCTTATAGCACGTCACCCATCAAAGATGGACTTGCCCTGCTATTATATCGCTCTGTGTGTAAGACGCCATTTGATTAGGCTGAAGTGGCACATAGTGATGCAACCATCTGTGTATCTGTATCTCAAGATGCCTCTAGCCTAACAAGATTCAGTTACGGTAATTGGATTGAATGATCTCAGCTGTGTTCCTGTGGGAGCTTTCACCCTCCCCTTCGGGGTTTGGGAACATTGTTTCAGCCAGCCTGTGATTGGCTAACAAAGATCTTCCTTGAGTTGTTAGGGGTTTGAGCATAAAGAGAGGGGGCTTGGAGCTGCCCATTTGTCTTCATCTTCATGGTTCAACTTGCTTTCAGGCTTGTGATTCTCTGATCCTGGATTGGGCCCTGCCCTACTGGAAGACCATATTTAGTTAACGTATAGGACAGATTTAGGTATCTTTTGTTATTTTTGCCTGAAGTGTTGGTTCCAAAGGTTGCTCTGGTTTGTTGTATACCTTTTATACCTTTTCTCCCTTCCTCCACTGTAAATAAACTTAACACCTACCCTAAGACTGGGTGTGCTCCCTTCTAAGTAAGCCTTAGTACTAAATCCACAGTCTTCTGCTTGGTTACTTGCTACTATTTAATGTTTCAGGCTTGAGGCTTGTGAATAGGTGGGGTGAAGCTTAACCCCTTTTCCCTAAGCCTCAAGGGTGTCCTGCAAGGTCTGAGAGTCCCTTGGCTCAGGCTGAGGTGAATGTAAGGGGGTGGGGTGGCCTACCTTCAGGGCCGGCGCTACTGCTAGGCAAACTAGGCAGTTGCCTAGGGTGTGTGGCTGAAGAGGGCGCAGAAATGCTGCGCTCCTCTTCGCTGCCACCGCCACGCTGCCACCGCTGGGCCTCCTCCCCCACCGCCCCGCCCGCCCGCCGAAGCCGCACCTCCCCTGCCCGCCGAAGCCGCCGAAGCGCCTCCCCCGCCCGCCGAAGCCGCCGAAGCACCTCCCCCGCCCACCGAAGCCGCTGCCGCACCTCCCCCGCCCACCGAAGCCGCTGCCGCACCTCCCCCGCCCGCCGAAGCCGCCGCCGCGCCTCCCCCGCCCACCGAAGCTGCCACCGTGCCTCCCTCGCCCGCCGAAGCCGCCGAAGCCGCCTCCGTCCCCCACGCCGGAGGCAGCCAGGGCGGGGGAAGGTAGGTAGGTAGGTAGGTGGTGGTGGTGGTGGCGGCGGCGCAGGGGTGTCTGTTTGCAGAGCAGGGCTGCTTTGCTCCGGAGCCCCCCCCACGGCACGAGAGGGGGGCGCGCAAATTTTATTTTGCCTAGGGCGCCAAACTGCCCTGCACCGGTCCTGCCTACCTTGGTAATTGTTTGTCCCTGCCTACACTGCTGGGAACTAGGATATGCCCCTTCCTCCCTTCACAATAGCTTTAGTAGCTCAGGCCCTTACCTTTATGTTTGGTGTTTATGTCCAAATCAGTTCCCTACTTTTGGAGCTGCCACAGTTTTCCTGAAAGTAGCCTAATCCATGCCATGCAGTGATATGTGACCTTGAAAATGAACTTCAGGGTGGCATTCATTCACGATTCACCCACATCTTCTTTGCACCCTATATACAGTTGATCGGGCATATGTACCTGCTTTTAACATGCTGATGCAGGTACAAGTAAAACAAGACATTATGGCTGGCCTACTGTAATCAGTCATATGGTGTGCATCAGTTTGTCCAGGAGGTCTCTAATGAACTCTAAGTAACCTTAAAAGAAGATTTCTTGTCCCTTTTCAAAATGGGTCTTTTGCCGCCTGAAAAAGACCTCTTACTTACTGTCATCAGGAGTGGAATTCAACTACAAATTAACAGACTTGCAGAGCAAATGTCTCTTTGCTTTCAATGTGATGCTGATTAATAATAAAGCTGGAGGAATACATTTGCATTTGTATCTATTTGCAGGCATCCTTGAAATATCCTGAAGCCAGCACACAGTTTGAATGGCAAAAAAAGAAATAAAGGTGACATTGGTTTTTAAAGCAGATCCTGTGCACTGAAAGGTGAAAAGTGCCAGGGGCCGGTATGGGAGACATCTGTGCTTCCTTCTAGTTACAATTGTTATGCAAGTAGGTCTTTCTTGCAGCACTGTATATTGCAATTTGCAAATGCTGTAGTTCTGTATTTTCCATATAGCTTAGGTTGATGGGTAGTTATGTTACCATATTTGCTATTACTAATTAAAGGAGGGACACAACTCAGTGGCAGAGTACATAGAGACTGTCTTCTGTTTGAAGGGTTGTCCCGTCCAATTCCAGTTGACAGGTAATGAACCATAAGAACTGCTTTCTGGCCCCTCAACACTGAACAGGCGGGCACATAAGTCACTTACAGAGTGATCCTATGGCAGTGATGGCGAACCTTTTTGAGCCCAAGTGCCCAAACTGCAACACAAAACCAACTTATTTATTTCAAAGTGCCAACACTGCAATTAAACCTGAATACCGAGGTTTTAGTTTTAGAAAAACAACTCATACAGTTGTCCGAACTAATTAACATCTTTTGTCTTAAAAGAAAAAACACAATAACAGAGCTTTCAATGATACAAACAGTTTTTTGTTGGAAAAAAAATCAACTCAAAACTTTTAAAATAATTAGGCACATGTATTTTTGGATAAGGGATTCTCAACTTGTAATATGATTATATGCCAGACTGAAATTGTATGGGGCAAGCTTGACCCCGTGTCCTTTCCCTGCTTCTACAGGTGTCGGATTAGTAAAAGTAAAAGTCAACTTGTACTAGGATGAGCAAGATAAACAAGAAAACTAAACGTGCTTAACACATTTTAAACACTTTATGTCTTGGACTGCAAACACTGCATTAGGTAAAAGTTTGCATTGGGCATGCTTTTGCACAATTAATGTGATTTTTGCTATTGCATGCATGCTGATAATTTGTCAAACCTTGGCTCATACTCCGTTAGTTTGAGAACAACACATGCAGCACTCAGGTCTTAGGGCTTTACATCCAAGCCATGCTCTGTGCATCATTCTTCAAAATCTTTTAAATGTGATAACAATGTAGAAAATAATTCTGTAACAGGAATTCTAGAATAAAATCATTCTGTTCCACACTGTGAGAAAGAACAAAATCATTAGTGTTTTGCAGAAGGGGACAGTCTTTTCGCGATCTGGTGACCAATGGCTCGAGTGCCCACAGAGAGGTTCCTGCGTGCCAGCTGTGGCACCCGTGCCATAGGTTCACCATCACTGTCTTATGGCCCCCTAGACAGCGTCTAGGGGGCCATAGGATTCTTCGGATTCCCAGATCCAAGGTCAGAAAAGAGCTCCGACCTTGGAGCTGGGGATCCATACTCGGGTCCCCCTACCCCCTCACAGCCGATCTGGAAAGAACCATGCCAGCTACTTCTCCACAGTCATAAGAGCAACCTCAGAGAAGGAGTAAGGGGAGCATTCCAGGGGGCAGGGAGGGGAGGAGACCAGGCCCGCCAGGATACAGTGTATCCTGGCAATGCTCCATCTTCCTTCCCGCCCCAACTAAAGTGCCTTAGCTAGATGGTCAAAACTGGCTGTCTAGCTGACTTGCAGGGTAGGAGGAGTGGGAAGGCAAAGATCGCCTCTGCGCTCTTCTCCTGTATAGGATGCCTATACTCCGAGTCCAGAGGCTTATGGGCATCCCCATTGGATTGCACCCTTAGTCAGTCTTCCACACTACGATGAGACATACTGCATTTCTATTTAAATTATAATAACTATTTCTAAATTTGCATCTATTCATATAAATTATCATATCCCAGTGTTATGCAAATCGCTGCCCACTTTTGTCCTCTTTTTTGGCAATTCATCAATGACTATCCTATGCTCAGAGTGCTGTTTCCTGCCAATAAGAGGTCCAATGGGGCTCTCATCTGGAAGAAAGTAACACTCCCATCATTGCTGGAAATCTCCTCTGCTGTCTGTCTGCTCCTTCTTCTTCGAGGGGAGACTTCTATCCCTCCCCTGCCCCCTTTGGAGGAGAAGTCATCACCTAGGACCCATACAAAAATACTTGTGTTTTTTTTAAAAAAAACAAAATGATGCATTCTGGCTTGTGTGAAAACATCATACTGTGAAGAATTATTCAGGGCAAGCATCTCCTGCCCCACGGTAGGCACAAACTGCAAACATGTTCAGTAGATAAAATTGATTCCCCAGGTTCACTAACCTGGATTCCATTTCAGCACTTCTAGCTTTTATTCCACACTTGTTCAATTGCTCAAGTAATTTAGCCATTCAGGACTTTCATTAAGTTTTATGATACATGGTGGTTCTTAAAAAGACATGACTGGAAATAAACACTCGCTGCATTGCATTGCTAATATTTCAGTTTTGCTATAATGGTACAATTGTACAGAGAAAATTGTCCAGTGATATTTCTGGACAAGCACGATTTGTTTGCACTCTAGAGAAAATATGTTCTATTTTCACTGCTTCCCCCCCAGAAATTTATCTCTAGACGCCAGGCTAAGACAACCATATTAATATAAGGAGTCTGGTCTCTTCTTTCAAGCTTTTAGAAATATATAGTGGACTGATAAAGCAATGCAATATAGAGATCTGCAAAATAGATTGAATCTGTTAACCTAAATGCTGTACTTTTTACATTTTTCTTATTTCATTTTCTCTCCCTCCACACTGTGTTTTCTTACTACTTCTGTCTCCTTCTTGCAATACATTCTGAGGTAAAAGGGTCTCTGGCGTGTAAAAATCCAAAGCTGATCAGAATACAAACAGGTTTTATGCTAACATTGTATATTTGCTGGATTCTTTAGATGAAATTAGTAATTTGGAGAACCCGCCTAAAAGTTGCTTGGGTTAGCTGGTTTAGTTACGGTAGTTCACATGTTTGCCTAAAGTTCCAGCAGTCATTATCTCTGTGTTGAGTTTGGCTTCTGCTGTCCAAAGTCTGTCAGGCAGTCCAAGCATGACTGCCACTGATCATCTAAGGCACCAATGGCCAAGTGGTAGCCAAAAGCCCTCCCAAGAAACATTGTATCTCTCTAGATGTTGATCAAGATGTGGTGGGTTTTGTTTGTTTGTTTGTTTGTTTTTTGGGTTCACCGTATTTAATTTAAGTTATATTGTATTTCCATCTCTCATGAATTCTAGAGAGATGAAGAACTGCTATCAGTCTGCCTCTTGAGAGGAGCTTTCAGGAAACCATACCCGAATTCCTCTCCCCCACCCAAAACTGATGACCTCATTTATGCATGTGATTCATACCTGTGAAGCTTGAATTTTGAAGTGAGAACCAGTCTGATCCTGTAGTGATTCAATGACATTTTTTGGTTTGTTTTTGCATTTCTTTTTTCCTGACCTACCAAACGCATATAAGATGTATCAGAAATGAGGACAAGCTCAGATGGTGCAAAATATCTAATAAGGCTTAAGTTTAAGGGCAGAGAAAAAGCAATGTTGCTGATGGAAAAGGGGGAGTCCATGACCCACTGTTTTTAGGTTGTGTGAAGCGCTGCTGAGGGATTTGGTCTCAAGGCTGTTGTGGGAAACTATGGCACATAACTATGTAAAAAGTGCCCAATCTTGAGCTAGAAATAATTACTGTAAAACTGATCAAGTAGAAATTAGTGTAATTTTTAAACTAGCTAGGTCCAATATATGTAAATAATAGAGATGCTGTAAAATGTTTCAGAGTTAATTGAATTCCTAAGTTTCCTAAATGGAGTCTGCTTCTTCCCCATTCTTCTCCAGGTGCTAACAATATCCCTTTCTCATACTCTAAGACTCTCAATGAGAGAAAGGAGAGAGAGTTGCGGGTGGGACTGTTGGACAATGTTCTTAGAGGAAAAGCAGGTCTGTTGTCAGAGGTCCCTAATGACTTCATAACTCTGTCCATTCTCAGTGTTTATGCTGCTGACGTTTCCCTTTTAAAAATCTTATGTGTAAAGTGAAATGAAATATTATGATAATCTGATTTAAATGCTCCCCTATTTCAGCAGTTCTGGCTGTTCATTGTTATTAAAGACCTTCCATGCAGCCTTTCACATTGCTCAAAATAGCAGTTCTGGTTATAAAATCAATCAAAGCAAACAGAAGGTATACAACTGAATCCCAGCACACTCTATCATTTTATTAATAAAATACATTTGGCAAAGTGTGCAGCATTTACCAATGGAGAACAAATATTTATATCAAATGCTCTTAGTTTTACTTTGAAGTATTGATGGGAGACCTGGATATATCTTAATGGCTTATAAAACTTGCTTCCATACTATCTTGTCCTCTATTGGAACTTGTGAAATTACATTTTCTGAAGTAGCATTTAAATTAGGCCTTGCAGTGTCCAATTACCTGATTACTCCAACAAATATTTTTTTCTTGATGCCCAGTACTGTAACACACTTCTTAACTAAGTGAGCCAAATTATCACCTGTGGAAACTTTTGGGTGAGAAGATTGGGGGACACACACTACCCATGGGGGGGGGGACATACCAAATGAATCTTGATGATTCCCCCCTTTGTTCCTTCTCTAGTGCCATTTTCTGTTCTCCCTCAGTTCATGATTCTACTCAATCAGGGAACCCATAATGATGAAGCTATCATCATGCCATTAAATAGTTAATCAGATTGGCTGTGTAGCAGTGTGTAGATAGGGAACATCACCTAGTTGCCTAGCAATGTGGGAACATGTTCTCTCTCTTCCTGCATTGTTGCGATGTAATAGGACCAAACTACACATTCCACTAATTGCATGGATGTAGATGAGTCTGCTATTTTCCTTTACTTTTGTGTAAGCACATGCAGTCCTGATCCAGGCCCTGGTGGCCAGGAGGGTAGAGAGTAGCTTCTTGCACCCATTTCCCCTGAAATCCCCCCCATGGGGGATTAAAATGGAGAGGTTTTTCTTTTTTTTTAACACCCCCTGTGGGGGCGTGGTGGTGGAATTTCAGAGAAAACAGGTGGCGGGAGTTTAAACCCTCCCCTCTTGCGGCACCATGGTCCTGATCCAGATCAGGAGTGCATACACTAACTCAAAAGTAAAGAGCAATGGCAGAGTCAGCTGCACCAACGTGATTAGTAGAATGTGTAGTTTGGCCCATGCTCCATGCTCCGCGCTCCACAGCAGAAGTGAAGGTGTGTGTGACTACATTGCCCGGGCAACTGGGTACTGCTCCCTCTCTTTCTGCATTGTCTTAGAGTGGTTTTACTCCTTTCCCTTACAACACAATGCAGGAGAAGAGAGAGTATTCCTGGTTGCCTAGACAACACAGCAATGTAAGATAAATAAATGTATCTCTTCCTCCCTCTCTATGCAGATTTCAACTCTGTTTGCAGCCCCCCTTAAAGTGTCCCCCCCAAAAAGGGGGACAGACTTTCACAGCCCTTGAATTGGTCTGCAAATGTAGATGATATTTTTACTCAGCCCTACCCTTTTTTTAAAAAATAAATTTTATTTAGTTATTATAAACTACATACAAAACTATAAAACACAAACATACAACTAAAATAAATCATAAGGCGCACCCCCCCACACCTAGGGACCAGCTAATATACATCCATCCCCTTAATTAAATTCCACATTCCAAAAATATAACATATCCTGGCAAGGCACACTCCCCTTCCCCTTTATCAATACATAATCTAATAATTGATTCCATATATCCATAAAATTATTCTTCTTTAACTGTTCCTTTTTGCATTTGATACTACAAGTTAATTTATCATTTAGGGCTATATCCCAAACTTCCTTATACCAATCAGTTATTAGAAAAGCATGGTGTACTTTCCATTTCTTCGCTATCATTAACCTCAGCCCTACTCTTAACTATTTGTGCTTCTCTTGACTCTGTTTCAAGAGAAATGCAGAGCCCTGCACAAAGGATGCTCTGCTAAAGTCTCACTTACTGTAAGTCCTCCTTGTTGATCAATGACTTTGAAGGATAGTGGAATGAATGTGGCAGGCAGACCAGAATCCAGGCATTACAAGCTGGAATCCTCCTCCCCTTAATAATTCATAACATCACAGTAAACATATTTGAGAAGAGAGTTTGCCGAAGATTTATCAAATGGGAAGAGTTCTGTCTTAAAGAAAAGCTTGGAATTCTGAACTTCACAGCATACCTGCTTCATGGTGGTTTCCCTTTCTGCGGTTTAATTTTTTTATTTCTATATAAAACAAACACATAATATCAAACATATAACAATTAACAAAACAAAATAGACTTCCAATTTTCTTCTACAGCAAATATAGGTAACAATAATTTTTCTTACTCGATAATCAGAATGAGAAATCTCTTTCTTCCCGTTGTCCAAAATTCACTTATTATTCCATAAATCCACAAACAAACAAATCATTATTAAAGGGGCAGCACCAGACTGGGAGAAGATCTTATTACAGTTTCAAAACTCTATTGAATCAGGGCAGCAGAAACATACAGAAGCAATTGAGAAATTTCGAAAAGAACATAAGGAGGATATGAAGCAAATGAGAGAAACCATGGATCAGATGGGGGTTCAAATTCAAGAGCTGCAAGTTAGAGTTGATAAGGTGGAAAAACTCCAGGCGAAGGATGAAAAAAGTTTTGAAAAGTATGAAACGAAATTTAATGAGATGGAAATACAGATGATCAACATGCAAGACAGGCAACGCCGTTCTAACATCCGGATCAGAGGCTTCCCCATGGAGATGGGGGAGACTGGATATAAGTTAAGAGGCAGTATTTTGGAATGGATGAATGAAGCTGTCTCTGGAGAAACAAATCTCTGGGATGATATGGACATTGAGATAGTGCATAGAGTGGGAACATTAACGCGTGGCATGACATCCAGAGATGTTGTAATGAAATTTGCAAATTTATATAAGAAGGATGTCTTCATGAAAGCGATTAGAAAGCAAGGTCAAGTAGCTTTTAAGGGAGCTACTTTGCAAATCTACAATGATCTTTGTCAGCAAACAATTAATTGGAGACGAAGTGTTAAACCATGTACAGCAGTCTTGATCAGAAAGGGAATACAATACAACTGGGGTTATCCGGTCTTTCTTACTTTTTTGTGGAACAGTAAGAGATACAAGATCTCATCATGTGTCCAAGGCATGGGCCTGCTGGGAGAGTTGGGGCTTCATGATGATGCAGAGGGTCCAGAATCGATGGGTCAACTGGAAGAAGAAGGAGCAAGCGGAGGAATTGTATAAGAGGTTGTTTCAGCACGAGAAGAAAAAAGAAAGAGAAAATGTTTTATAAAGAAGTTATCCGGGAGGGAATGAGGGGCTGCTGTTCGGGCGGGTGATGGTTCCTTCCCCCCCCCTGGGATAGGTGGGTAGGTTTAGGGTGGGGCAAGATGCCCTGGCTTAGCAGGGGGGATAGTTTAGATGAATGTGGGGGTGGGTTAATGGGCTTGTTATTGTTTAGTATATTCACTTTTAGGGACCAAAAAAGAAAAAATGATGTTAATAGATGGATTATAAGTTAAGAATTTCAACTTTAAATGTTAAGGGGCTAGGTTCAGTTACCAAGAGGAGGCGAATAGAAGCACTTCTTAAGAAGGATAAGGCAGATATTATATTCTTGCAAGAAATGCACCAGGCAAGGAAAGGTGTCAATGAATTGAAACTGAGGTGGTCTAGAATATATGAGATAGCATGTGGATCATCTAAATCAAGAGGAGTAGCAATCATAATTTCAAAGAATTGTGGTTTTAATGTTTTAAAGGTGAAAAAAGATGGTACAGGTAGATATATTATAATGTATGGGACCTTGGGAGGAGAAGAATATGTTATAGTTAATGTTTATGGTCCCAATCAAAATCAAGGAGAATTTTATCAACATGTGTTTAAAGAAATGGGTAATTTTCAAAATCAAAGGGTTATTATGGCTGGGGACTTTAACATGGTATTGGATAGAAGAAAAGACAAATCCAATCCGACGAGAGAAGATCAGAGAAATAATTTAACGATTTTGAATAAGTTAATTAGTAAGGAAGGGTTGCTAGATGTTTGGAGAGGGGTCAAGGGGAACGAGGAAAGATATACATTTTACTCAACAGCAACTAAGAATTATTCTAGGATAGATTTTATATTTGTGTCCAGGACACTGTTTTCAAGGGTCTGGGGCACAGAGATAGGAGTGATAAAAGTTACAGATCATGCTTTGGTTAATATGGATTTGAAGATACATAAGGATTATAGAGAAGCGAAAAGATGGAGATTGAATTGTAATATTTTTTGTTTTAAACATTTAACAGAAAAAATAGAGAAGGAATTGAGGGAAATTTGGGAATTTAATCAAACAGAAGAATGTACTGAAGCGATAATATGGGATACAATGAAGAGTGTAATGAGAGGAATAGGATTGAGAGAGGCAATAAATTTGAGGAAACAACAAGAAGTTTTTTATCAAAAGCTAGAGGGGGAGATTAGGGATTTGGAAAAGAAGTATTTAGAGAAGAGGGATAAAAAGATTTTTGCAGAATTACAGGGTAAAAGGAAAGAATTGGAGAATAAAGAATTGGACAGGAATTTGATTTATACAAAAAGGGAGTATTTTGAGAATAGTAATAAAAATTCTAAAATGTTGGCTAGATTAGCACAAAAAAAAAAAGAAAAAAGCTTAGTGGGGGTGATTAAAGATAAGAGGGGCAAAGAATATAATCTATTAAAGGATAAACTGAAAATTTTCCATGAATATTACACGGAGTTATATAAGGCAGGAAAATGGTCGGAAGCTGAGAGTAGAAAATATATCGAAAAAAAATTAAAAATAAAAATCCAGGAAGAAGATAGAGAGAAAATGGAGCAACCATTCACGGAAATCGAAATAGAAAATGCTATAAATAAATTGAAACAGGGGGAAACGCCAGGATTGGATGGTCTGGGGGAGGAATATTATAAAGTTTTTTTAAAAATGTTAATTCCAAAGCTAAAACGGTTGTTTAATGATATTTTACAGGGGGGAGTGATCCCCCCGTCGTGGAAACAGTCCTTGACTATTTTAATCTCGAAACCAAGGAAGGATTTAGCAGAACCAGGTTCTTATAGACCAATATCATTAATTAATCAAGATGCTAAATTATTGACAGCAATTTTAGCTAGAAGAATGAATAGTTTTCTAAATAAGTATATAGGGATAGATCAATGTGGTTTCATTCAAGGAAGACAAATGGCAGACTTAACAAGAAGGGTTCTGAATATAATATATTTAATAAAGAAAAATAATTTGAAAGCGGGGGTTCTTGCATTGGATATTTTTAAAGCCTTTGATTGTGTGGAATGGCCTGCATTAAAGATGTTAATAAAAACTATGGGGTTTGGAGAAAAATTTATAGGTATTACTAATCAATAATATACTCATAATGTTACGTCGGTAATTGTAAATGATGGAATAACAGAAACTATTAGCCTAGGCCGGGGAACTAGACAGGGTTGTCCCCTTTCCCCAGTATTATTTGTGTTAGTTATGGAATTGTTAGCGAATGCGATAAGACAGGAGAGGAAATTACTGGGGATAGGGATAGAGGCTAAATGTAAGATAAACCTTTTTGCAGATGATATATTGTTAACATTAGAAAGGCCTATGGAAAATTGGGATTGGATAGAGAAACATTTAGATGAATTTAGAGAAGTAACAGGGTTAAAAGTTAATTGGGATAAATCGGAGATAATGACATTTAATTATAGTAAACTGGAGGAAAGGGGATTTAAACAAAGGAAAGTTGATATAAAGATAAAAAATATAATTAAATATTTAGGTATTGATATATTAAAAGATATGGATAAAATAGGGGAATGGAATTTCAAAAAATTAAAAGATGAAGTTAAAAATAAAATAGAGGATTATAAAAAATTGGGACTATTGTGGTTCGGTAGGATAGCTTTGATTAAAATGAAGATTTTACCGAAGTTTAATTTTTTATTTAGAATGATACCATATAAGATATCAGAGAAAGAAATCAAAGATTGGCAAGTAATGTTAAATAGTTATTGCAATGGGGGGAAAAGATCAAGGATTACTAAGAATAGATGGTATAAAGCTCAAAAAATAGGGGGACTTGGTCTCCCTAATTTAAAATGGTATTATATAGCTAATCAACTTAGATATATTATGGATATTATTGTTAGAAAAGATTTTATGTGGTGGGAAATAGAAGCATTTGAATTGGGTAATAGGGTGGAGAAATTTTTATTTACAAAACAAGGACATATTATGACAAAAAGATTAGAAAATCCCTTTTTAAAAAATATGTTAGAAATTTGGGGTAGAAATAAGGAAATATTTTTACCAGGTATATCCCCGCTTACTCCAGTGGTGGTTATGGAAGATTTTCCCGAGAATGTTAGACATTTAGAACGAATTTTTAGAGAGAAAAAGGTGATAAGTTTAATGGATTGGCTGGAAAAAATGGAGACAAGACAGCAAATAATTGATAGGGTTGGGGCAGGAAGAATTTCGTGGTTAAATTTAATTCAATTAGTACAATGGGGTAAGAAATGGAAGAGGAGACATGAGCATGAAAGGGATTTCACCGCATTTGAGCAGTTGGTTATGTCCAGAGAACTCGTAGAAGGAAATGCATCAGCTAGGGGTCTTACAAAGATGTTATATAAAATGTTGCAGAAATCAGAAGAGCAAGCAGAAAATCTTAAAATAGTTTGGGATACAGAGTTTGAAGAGGAAATATCAAAGGACGAGTGGAACAAGATTTGGGATAGGCGAATATTGAAAAATATGTCTATAAGAATTAAAGAGAATTTTTATAAGCTAATTTGGAGATGGTATTTGACTCTGGTGAGATTAAATAGAATAGATAATAAATGTTCTCCAATGTGTTGGCGAGGATGTCAGGAGTTGGGTACATATGCTCATATGTGGTGGAGTTGTAAAAATGTAATGGATTTTTGGAAAATGATTTTTGAGGAAATATCAGAAATTGTTGGAGCTGATTTAGAGGTTTGTCCTAAACTAGCTTTGCTATCAATAACGGAAAAGGTGATCGGTCCTCAAAATGTTAAAGAATTAATTATAAACTTGTTAACGGCAGGTAGACTAATGATAGCAAGGAAATGGAAAATTCAGCAAGTTTTCACTATTACTGATTGGTATAAAGAAGTATGGGATATGGCATTGAATGATATGTTGACTTGTAATATCAAATGCAAAAGGGGTCAATTAAAGAAAAATATTTTCAAGGATATTTGGGGTTTATTTCTGGAATATGTGTTAAAAAAGGGGAAAGGGAGTTTACCCTGTCAAGATATGTTGTATTTTTGGAATAATGAACAATTATAGAGTTATTGTATTATTTGGTCCCATGGTGATGGGAGCACTATATTAGTTATATGTGTGTGTTATTTTCTTTGTATTGTTTAAAAATTTAAATAAAAAATATTTACCAAAAAAAAATAAAAAATCATTATTTTCCAGTCTCTGCAAAAAGTCAATTACAGGTTTCCACTCAATAATAAACATGGATGTTGTCCTTTCTTTGATTAATGATGTGAGTTTGGCCATCTCTGCCAGCTCCAGCATCTTGACCAGCCATTCTTCTGTCATAGGCACTGCTGAACCTTTCCATTTCTGTGCATATAGTAGTCTCGCTGCCGTTGTCATGTATAAAAATAAAGTTCCATACTTTCCTTCTAGCTGACTGTCCATTATTCCCAATAGAAAAGCCTCTGGTTTCAAGCTTTCCCCGAAGATAGTAGTATTAATACTTCCATGCCCCAGACAGGGAGCAGTAGAATTCTATGGCCTGCTGCCTAAAGCAAAAAGGGCATGCAAGAGTGCAAAGGCGCTAGCACTGCTGCCGTGTTGCAAATCATGGCATTCCACTTGTGCAGCCAGGATACTGTAGAGCTGCAGAGATTCAGCTTAGTGCAATTGCACTGATACAGTGACATTCTGCAAGGCCTTACACGAATCTCAGTTGGAACATTCTGTGCAGATGTGTGTTGCTGTTTTTTACTGAGATGCTGTCAGACATGCAACCCCTCTCTGAAGTCTGTGAGTGTTTGCATGTTATATGCTGCTGCTTATACTTATGCATGGCATGCCCTTGGATGTGTCTGTCTGTGATGTGCTCAGGTGCTGATTTGCACACACAGACACACATAATTGATACAATATTTTTATACTCCCTTTAACAAAAGTTTCCAGGATGGTTTCCAAAGTTACAGAAATAATAAAGCATAAAGCACTGAGACTCAGTGTGGCATAGTGGTTAGAGTGTTGGAATGGGACTCAGGAGATCCGGGTTCTAGTCCCCGCTCGGCCATGAAACTCACTGGGTGACTTTGGGCCAGTCACGGACTCTCAGCCTAACCTACCTCACAGGGTTGTTGTGAGGATAAAGTGGAGAGGAGAAGGAGGAGGATTATGTAAGCCACCTTGGGTTCCTTGCAGGAAAAAAGGTGGGGTATAAATATAATAAATAAATAAAATAACATAAAAAAGATAAATATAATCATAAAAAAGCAATCAAAAGCAACATAAAACAGACAGAGTGATTGAAAAACCCTGAGACAATTTTTTAAAAAAGTTCTTTCCCGGGTACCAAAAAGATAACAGTTTGGGCACCAGGCATGTCTTCCTGTTTGCATGTGATGTGTTGCTGCATCATGTGTCTGTGTGCGAGAGAAAGAAGCTGCCACGACTTCACTTGATTTGCATTCTCTGGCTTGGCTCACTTTCTTGCGTGACCTGCTCTACATCTTGTTTGAATTTATATTCTTTATTTTTTGAAGTATTTTATCAATGTGCACAGGGACATTGGTAATAGGGGGTAGTGGTGGGGGAGAAAGAAGTGCAAATGAAAGAACTGAACACTAGAGATGTACGGATTTTGTTAAAACTGTTCCATCTGTGTTTTGCAGATTTTCAGGCACCAGTCATTCCATTGTCCACTCATTAACTGAACTGGATTTGTTTTAGGAATGTGCAAGAATTATGTTCCCCTTGCACTAATGCACCTTAGCACAAGTGTGAATTCATGCTAATGCAAATTTGCGCAAATTCCCACCAAAAGTCAAAACAAAACAAAACAAAAAAGGTCCACAAGTCTGCAGAATTTGCACAGCTCAGGAAAAGGCGGTCCCCTGCACAATTTGCAGGTCAGATTCACAGACATCTGAACTCATCTGAATGTATTTCAGATATTTCCACGCAAACTGCACATTGTCCAGTGCTTTTATCCAAGAAATTGCTCTGTCTCAAAGAATTTTACAGTGGGGTCCAGACAATATTGTCTTCCTTTTGTAACCATCTTGTATTTTCCACTGCTTTCCCCATCTTTTTCCTTTCCACAAGAAAATCTGTTAAGGAACAAAAAATGGGATAACTACACAATGTTTTTTTGATTGGTAATGTAGGAGCCAACCTTCTGCAAGCAGCCCTAGAATTAATTTTAGAAATTATTCTAGTTAAATGGAATTAATTTCCATTTAAGGAGGAGTGGAATGCAGCATGGCACAAAATTTCAAAACAAGGAAGGAACAGAATGAAAGAAATCCGCTTCTCCAAAAAGTACTTCAGATGGGGATGTTTACTATTGTAAGCTCACACAACAAATGATGAAGTGGCATGTGAAATAACTTTGGCTCATCATCATCATCATCATCATCATCATCATCATCATCATCTTATATGTATGCTGCTTTTCCAAGGTAAAACCATGCTCAAACCAGCTTACCGCAACTTCAGAAAAAAATTACATAATAAAATACCGCAACATTTCCCAATTCACTAACAATCACAAATCATAACAAAATTTAAGTAGTCATATAGATAGGGTAAACATCTCACATTTATAAATATACAGTATGATCCAACAATCCACTAAGATTAAATAATCCTACTAAAGCCTAATAAAAAGAAATACTAAAAAGAATCTAAATAGCAGCAAAAATACATCTTATCAAAACTAAAAGTTGCTCCAGCCACAAATGCTAAATGAGCCCCCCATACTGATAATTTTTAGGCACCTTCAGGAGTAGACTTTGTAGATGGAGCCGATCAGGCCTGGTCCTCCCAGACCAGGTGGAACTGAGCCAGAGAAGTAGGGACCAGGTCTTGCAGGACTCATAGCTAGATGGTCTCTAGGCCATCCATTCCCTGTTGATTATGAAGGAAGAGGAAGGGCTGTATGTAGTTTGGTGGCACAGCAGATGCTTTGCATACAACAAATCCCAGGTTCAGTTCCTGGCATCTCCAGGTAGCCTGGGGAAAGCCCCCTGCCTGAAGCCCTGGAAAGCTGTTGCCAGTCAGAGTAGACAATATTGAGGTAGATCAGGGATCCCCAGCATTTTTTGGTCAGTGCACACATTTGGAATTTTGAGAGAGAGTGTTGTGGGCACTCTCACAAAGTGGCTGCCATGGGGAGGGACTGCATAAAACAGCTGCCATGATGGGCATGGCCAGTCACAAAACACTCATTTCCCAGAAGGCAAACTGGTGAGAAAAGTAACTTGCCCAAGAACCGAAGTACTAGGCAGAGGAGGGGTCTGAGCTCCAGAAAAAAAGAAAAGCTCTTTTGAAATAAAGATGGTGCTGGAAGGCTGCACTTCACTTTGCAGCATACCAGCCCCTTCCCATTTTAATTTTTTTTTAAATATTAAGAAATAAAATAAACATCAGGAAGGGCAAGGAAGGGAATCTGGTGGGTGCCAAGAGAGGTATCAGCGCACACTTTGGTGCCCATGGGCACCATGTTGGAGACCCCAAAGTTAGAGAGACCCATTGCTCTGACTCATTATAGGGCAGTTTCTTATATTCCTTTGTGTCATGTGCAGTACTTGAGGATGTATTGCTGTAAAAGTAACTTGAATTCATTGAAAATTCAGTTGATCTGATTTCACTAGCAGTATGTGAAATTGTAAGCGTCCACAAGCATCTATTACTTGATTAATAATCTCAGAAATCTCTTTATTATTCTTTTCTTCCACACTATAGCACCATAAGAATAACAGTGTAGTAATTAAAGGATCTAATAGATAAGGCACAAAGACATAGCTGACTATTTTAGATGAAAAATACTATCTTAGCTGTTTCAGCACCTTGGCTGTGTTTCAGGCTTGGCTTGGCAGCATGTTTGATGTTATACCTGCTGGCTTTACATTTGCCAAGTTGTTTATCTTTGCCCATCTGGAAAATAAAGGATTCATAGTTTCCATTTTCAGCTTCTCAGTGAAACTCTTCTTCAGCTTGTGAAATACAAACCTATGCCATCTATTTTCTGGGTCACTTCGATTAACTTTCTTAGATTTGTTATCCATAAATTATTATTTGTCTCCATTAAGTTCGTCTCACAATTGTTCTTCCCCCCCCCTTTTTTAAAAGAAACATATTTACTAGTCTTATCTGTTGTCTGCACTGCATTCCTAGGCTGCAATGTCATCCTAAAAACTGATTCTCTAGCTGCAGAGCTCCATCTTCCACTGTGAAAGGCCAATAGTTAGTTTTTCCTTTAACTCTGTATCTTTCTCCTAATCTATCAATTTTATTACACCAGTTATCTGTGCTTCCTTCTTCCCCCCCATCTCTTATATTTAAATATATTTTTAAAAAATCCGTTAGTGAAACATTTTGGTTATGCCCCCATGCCTACCACATGTTTTTTCCACCACTATTTTGCTGCTTTGGGGTTTGTTTGTTTTTAATAGCATCTTTGTTTTAATGTAATGGCCTGGTATTGCAAATATATGTGCATATTTATTCATAGATTTCATAAATCATAGAGTTGGAAGGGGCCTACAAGGCCATTGAGTCCAACCCCCTGCTCAATGCAGGAAACTAGAGGGTCTCCCATCCAAGTAATAACCAGGCCTGACCCTGCTTAGCTTTCCACTCTCAGACAAGCTGAGCCAGCGTGAGCCACAGGCCTAGATTGTTTAGCATCAGAATGATTGCATTATCTTGATGATGGTACCCAAAAAGGTGTCATTGATTTGGGTTTCTTTAAAAGCATTTCTTCAAAACATGTGATCTGGAGGAGTAGTCTATGATTTTGGGGTGGTGGTGGATTGCAGCCACTTACCCCTATCATAACCCAGTTACAACAGATTTAAACTTAATGGATGTAGAGTGCAATCCTTTGCATGTTTAGACAGAAAAACATCATCCTACAACTCCCAGCATTTCTTCGCTGGGAGTTGTAGTAGGACTTGTCTAAACATGCATAGGTTTGTGCCTTTAGTGCCTATGAGGTCATTAGAACTAAAGCCCAATTATTCTTGCATTATTTTGTGATATAGTATAGTCTTCTCATAGTGAATCTACTTGGTCATTTTCACAGGGTGATCTTTCTTTCCCATCTGTTGTTGTTGTTCTGTACTGATATGAACTCTTAACTAAAGAGAAAAACATTTTCACAGAATTACTTCCATTCACTCTTTTTATTGTCATGGTATAATCTTACTCTTCCCATCTTAGTTCCCCCATGTCTTTATTTTAGGTAGGCTTTTTGTAATTTGGACCAATAAACCAAGCAAAGCAAGAAAACCTATTTCATGTAAACTACAGAATCTTTGTTATGATAGACAAATTCCCAGTACAATATATCTCTTCAGCAGAGGCAATTGAAAAACACATGCCAGGAATATATAAATCAAACAATGACTGTCTTTAAATCCTACATCTTACACATGTATATACACATTTTATATCATCTTAAATCTATGGTTGTTTTTATTGTATTATGGTCTTGTTTTAGGAACTGTTGTAAGCTGCCCAGAGAGCTTTGGCTATTGGGCCATATAGAAATGAAATAAATAAATGTCTACAATTACAGGAATGCACAAGGAGCTAACGTACAAACCCTATCTAGAAATATATTTGGGTATAATACTTGAAAATAATCCAATAGCAGAGGTTACATATTCAGTAATTCAAGATCTTCCCTTTTACCTACAGGTTTATGATCCAAAGGGGGAAAAGGTAAATAAATTAGCAACAACAAAATGTTGCGGTGTGGAGTGCCCCTGTTCACTGTTTCTTTCCCAGCAGTCAGCAGCATTCCATGGCTACTGAGCGCACTCAGTCGTCACTGGGCAATTTTGGGGTTCCTAAAATAGGATTTCTTCTTTCTGAAGATGTTTTTGTACTTGGCAAACCTTGAGGTTAGAATCATAGAATCATAGAATCATAGAAAGGTAGAGTTGGAGAAGGGGCCTACAAGGCCATCGAGTCCAACCCCCTGCTCAATGCAGGAATCCAGGTCAAAGCATCCCTGACAGATGGCTGTCCAGCTGCACCTTGAATGCTTCCAGACTGGGAGAGCCCACCACCTCCATAGGTAGTTGATTCCATTGTCTTATTGCTCTGACAGTCAGGAAATTTTTCCTGATGTTTAGGTGGAATCTGGGTTCCTGTAACTTGAGCCCATTATTCCGTGTCCTGCAAACTGGGATGATCGAGAAGAGATCCTGGCTCTCCTCTGTGTGACATCCCTTCAAGTACTGGAAGAGTGCGATCATATCTCCCCTCAGTCTCCTCTTCTGAAGGCTAAACATGCCCAGTTCTTTCAGTGTCTCCTCATAGGGCCTTGTTCCCCTAGGCCTGCCGCTACTTCCCTCTTGTGTGTGGGTAGTATCATTTTGGCTACATAAGCAAGGCACTCACACAGCCTGAACAGCAGAAACAAAGGGAACAAACGGGATATGCAACAAATGGGTTCAGTGTTCTGGTCAGTGAGGCAGCAATGCCATCCTCCATGATCCTCCATTCTAGGGATGTATGAGAATTCCATTTCATTTCACTTTTGACCAAAATTTACCCAGTTCATACCTCCTGGAACCGAACGCGGACCCAAACACAGTCTGTGGTCAAGGTCCATACATTTTTGAGCTTGTGATGCAATTTGCAGAACAACAAAAAAAAGTGTTTAAAAATGTGTGCATTTGAAAAAATGCACATGAAAAAATCTGGGTGTTTGAAAAATGCACAAAAACGCCCTTTAATCAATGGGAGAAAATCCGTACATTTCAAAAATGTGCACAATTGATGCATACATTTAGAAAAAATGCCCACGAAAATATGGATGGATTTTCATGTGAAAAGGCACACCAAAGCTCGCAATCTGACACAGACCTGAGTGGGAATGAGCTTCAAGGTAGAATTTGGAGAACCTCACAGAGCTCGACTTCTGCTGATTTGCACTTCCCTACTCCACACCATCCCCCCTCCCATACATTTTTCAGTTGTCATTGGGGACACTTAAGGGTTTTTTTTTCTAAAGAAATTTGTACTTCTGAAAACCTTAGAGTACCTCCAACTTGCTGATACCTCCCTCTTCTGCATGGGTGGTACTGTTTTGGCTGTAGAAGCAATGGCACTCGTGCCTGGACATTGGAAACAGAGGGAATGATTCAAACAGGCTTGCTAAGCCAAACATTGTGAATTGCTTCCACTCATTCCTAAGGAGGGAGAAATAAAGAACCACAGTTACATTTTTACAAGAAATGCAACAACAAAAATTCCATTACAGATCTTCCCATAATGTTCTATAATCTTTACATATAAATCTAACAACACACATTTCTGTATTGTGAAAAACCAGTCCTTGAGGACATACTCAAGATATATAAGGCCAGTCTTCTACCTCCAGGAAACCCAATTCTGTCAGACAGTAGCTGTGTTGTGCAGAACAATCCAATGGCCCCACTACACTGGTGAGCACTAACACCGCCATGATGTAATTGGGATCCTATACATTTGTAGCAGCAACGTTGATAGAAAAATGAGATCAGATGATATGGCAACACCCCTACGACACCTATGGCAACATCATAGACACCCATCCATCATGGCACAGTGGGCTAGTGCCTGCACGTTAGCCATCCATAGAAGGAACCATTCCATTCATAGTGGTGGTAGAACACTTTTGTAATGTCACCTGACACCACACAGACTATACAAAACCTGGCAGATTCAAAGACAGCGGAGTGTGATTTTACAGGTGAATCATGGTATTGTAACCAGTATGAGTCCCACAACTGATGCATTCTGGGAATCCCCAGAGATTAGATTTAAATCTGCTTCTGCCACAAACACAACAGTCTTTTGACAACCATCCTTTTGACAGAGAACCAGAAGCACAGGTAGGGAAGGAGGAAGAAACATTTAGTCATAAAAGCCAGAGAGTTTCGAAGCTCATCTGGGAAGTCTCATACATGGAGAACCTCTGTGGTTCAAATTCCACAGGAGTATCAGTGTCCATGTAAAGGGAAAGAGTTTTTGACAGAGATGGGGAAGAAAGCCACCAGCGATAAGCAATAATGAAAGCCACAACTGCAGCTTCACAGGAATCAGTTCTGTGTGATGTTCCTGGTAGCTCAGCAGGAAATAGAAAACAGGTTTTGAGGTTGGCATTTGTTACGCCCACAGGAAAAAAACAACACAGGAGCAACACACATAATTGTGTGATTCGCCCACCCACCCACTCAGCCTTCCCCAACCAGGTGCCCTCCAGATGTATTGGACTACAACCTCCAGCATCCCCAGACATTGGGGAAAAGGGAAAATTGACTGGGGGTGATGGGTGTTGTAGTCCAATGTGTCTGGAGGGCACCAGAGGCAGAATCCAATGGGGTGCTTATGCCCCTGCTGATTCCTTTCTGTCCTGCTGATTCCCTTCCTCAAGCAGTGGGTTCTGCCAATTCCATTGCGCAAGTGGGATCCACCACTTACACAAAGGAGATTTAGCTCTTCCTAGGGGAAGCCCCGAAATGAGCAGAAATGCTTATTTCTGGAAGGATGCAAATCGACAGAACTCCCATATAGGAGCTCCGCTGACCTGCCTCCTCCTTCTAGAAATTAATGCTTCTGTTTATCTTGGGTTGTCCCAGAAGTGCTAAATTGCCATTGCTCAAGTGATGGGGGCCACTTGACAACAGAATTGGTGGGACAGAAGAGAATCAGTGGGGGTGGAAGCATCCTGTTGGATTATAGCCCAGTGCAGAAGGCTGTACTAAGCCATGTACACTAGGGGACTGAAGGAGTTGTAGATGGAGCCATGGTCCTGCAAAACAGTGCAGATTCTGCATACATGAAGTCCCAGGTTCTAACATTGGACTACAACACCCATCATCCCCAGTCAATTTTCCCTTTTCCCCCAATGGCTGGGGATGCTGGAGGCTGTAGTCCAATACACTGTAGAAATGGTATCCTGCTTCCTGCACTCACACCTGACCGCGTGTAGTCGTGCCACCACCAAGAGAAAGGGGAGCATGGACCTAAAATCCCATTTAGCAAATTGCTTGGTTCTTGAATGCTTCAGGATGCCTGTCAATTTGGCCCCTTCATCCCATCCAGCCTCACAAGCCCAATCTTCGTGGATCATGTTCAGTAGTTGTAACATGTAGCTCCTGTGCCCTGACACTCAGTTGAGGTTGATGAGCGGGTGATTAACAGTGCTGACATCTACATGCTCTTCCAGTTACCCTGCCTTAACTACCTTCCCTCTTGGATGGCACCTCTCATGTCAACATTTGGAGGATCTCCTGCATTTATTGTTTGTGCAGCTCCACGTTCCAAGGCTCTACTTTCAAACCAAAATGGGTCCCGAGAGTAGCTGGCTGGAGCATGCTGGGAGTTGTAGGCCAAAAACATCTGGTGACCCATGGTTGGAGAACACTGCCCCAGATTGTCAGGAATCTTTCATTCCATCATCCACTCCTTGATGGAACTGGATTTTTTGTATGAGAATTTTGTTCATTTGCAAATGTGCACTTGTGCTAATGTGCATTGCTTTTGCAAGTGCACATCCAAATGAACAAAATTGCTCAAATCCCCCCCCCCCCAAGTTAAAAAGCAGTCTTCAAGTCTGCTGTGGAATCTATAGGTCGGATTCATAGAAATCCGAACTCATTGAATCTGTGGTAGATTTTTTTCAACATCCCTACCACAGGGTAAACCCATCACAGTTTATTGCCCATCACAGGTTTTTTTTTGCTCAGGGCTCCCTTAAACTTGGAACTGGCTCTTAAGTGGGTAGACTTATAGGGACACTTAAAACACTCACAATAAAACAATAAGTTACAAAAAACAAACACAAAGCTGGTAGCCTGGAGGAGGCGAGTGGTGAAGAGGAAGTGGTAATGGACTTCCAACTCAGAATCTGTATCTGTGTCATTCAAGGTGGAGCAAAGGTGGTGATGGGGGAATAGAACTCACCTCTGAGAAAAGAGGAGGAGGAGGAGGAGGAGGAAATCCTGCACTCTCTCCTGTTCACAGGTATGTGTGTGCAGCCAGAAACTGGTGACTCCTTGAGGGGAAAGATTTTTTATGACTTAAGAACCACAGTACTTGTTGTTGTGGGCAACTGAAGAATCCCAGATGAAATGCCAGGACTCCAACTGGATAGCTCAGATTCTGGAAAGAAGATGCAAGAGTGTTATAGAAAGAGATGGACAGGATCAGGAAATCAACAGATCAGCCAAACAAGTAATTCAACAACTGGAGTCAAGAACTACATATAGAAGGACAAGCCCTTCTGAGAAAGAATCAACATGGCTTCCACAAAGGTAAGTCCTGTCTAACTAACCTTTTAGAGTTCTTTGAGAGTGTCAATAAACATGTGGACAGGGGTGATCCAGTAGACATTTTTTACTTGGACTTCCAAAAGGCTTTTAACAAAGTCCCTCACCAAAGACTCCTGAGCAAACTTAGCAGTCATGAAATAAGAGGGAAGGTCCTCTTATGGATCAGTAACTGGTTAAAGAACAGAAAGCAGAGGGTAGGAATAAATGGTAAATTCTCCCAATGGAGGGATGTAAACAGTGGGGTCCCACAGGGATCTGTATTGGGACCAGTGCTTTTCAACTTATTCATAACTGATCTGGAATCAGGAGTGAGTAATGAAGTAGCAAGGTTTGCTGATGACACCAAATTATTTCAGGTGTTGAAAACAAAAAGGGATTGTGAGGGGCTCCAAAAGGATCTATTCAAACTGGGAGAAAGGGCATCAAAATGGCAAATGTAAGCAAATGTAAAGTAATGCACGTTGGAGCGAAAAATCCCAACTTCAAATATAATCTGATGGGATTTGGGCTAGTGGTGACTGACCAAGAAAGAGATCTTGGGGTTGTGGTGGACGGCTCGATGAATATGTTGACCCAGTCTGCAGCTGCTGTGAAAAAGGCAAACTCCATGTTAGGCATAATTAGGAAAGGCATCAAAAATAAAACTGCAAAGATCATACTGCCCTTATACAAATCTATAGTGCGACTGCACTTAGAATACTGTGTACAGTTCTGGTCACCGCACCTAAAAAAGGACATTGTAGAGTTGGAAAAGTGCAGAAAAGGGCCACTAAAATGATCAAGGGGCTGGAACAACTTCCCTATGAGGAAAGGTTATAGCAGCTGGGATTGTTTAGCTTAGAAAAAAGACGAGTAAGGGCAGACATGATAGAGGTGTACAAAATTATGTATGGTGTGGAGAAAGTGGACAGGGAGACATGTTTCTTCCTCTCTCATAATAGTAGAACCTGGGATCATCCCATGAAGCTGATTGGTGGGAGGTTCATGACAGATAAAAGGAAGTAGTTCTTCATACAGTGCATAGTTAAAGTATGGAATTCACTTCCACAAGATGTAGAGTGATGGCCAACAATTTGGAGGACTTTAAAAGGGGATTGGACAAATTCCTGGAGGAGAAGGCTATCAATGGCTACTAGTCCTGATTGGCTTTATGCTTCCTCCAGTATTAGAAGCAGTATGCCTATGTACTCCAGTTGCTGGGGAACATGGGCGGGAAGGTGTTGTTGCACTCATGTCCTGCTTGTGGGATCCTGTGGGAAGCTGGTTGACCACTGAGTGAACAGAATGCTGGACTAGATGGACCCTTGGTCTGATCCAGCATGGCTCTTCTTATGTTCTTATGGGCCAGATGGACCAATAAGAACAGTTTCCTATGTTCTTATGCTCCACCCCAGGGAATTGACTATTTTTCTGCTCCCCAAAATAATGTATGCTTTGTCCCACCTCTGATTCAGTATGCTCAAACAGGAAGCTATGATTACATATCAAGAAAATGCTATAAATAATAACATTTGAAAATTAGAAAGAGAAATATTTTTGCATAGAGGGCAGTTCATATAACCGGCTGCATTTGGGCAACTATCTTCTTTTCAAATCATCTTGTTGCCTTTAAAAAGAAAATAAAAAGGCCCCTTCGCTCATCAGAATATTGTATTGGATTTTAAAGGGACTTATGCAGAAGCATGCTCAGGATCATGTTTTAAATCAGTAAGCTTTCTAATGCACAAAACACTTGTGCACCATCCCAAAGGGAGCAGGATTACACTCATGACAGCTAAAATATTCTCAGGAAAGAATGCTAAAGAACATAATGAGATTATTCACAAAGTCAAGGCAGTGACTGTTTTAACTAGAACTTGTCTTAGGCACTACACCTGAAATGTTTCGTTACACATAATAATTTGACTGCAACTTGATGGCAAAAACCTAGTTATTACATTAGCCGAAGCCCGGAGGCTATTCCTTGGAAACTTTTGAAGCAGCTTTTCAAGAGGAAAGCACGATGAAAAAGTAACCACCAGAGAAGATTTGCCCTTCTTCAAAGACCTCTATAGGTAATGGAAAGAATCCAACCAATATTTATTAGCTGTGACAAAATGAGTCTGCCGACATGGGTAATGCAAAGGATTTGCTTTTAACTGTGCAGATGAGATATCTGAAGCTGTAGAAAAGATGGTGATGAGTCTGATCAGAGGAGAAATTGTGCCTCCAGACACTCTCTGATTTTATCACAGGTTCAGTCTAAGATGTGAACAATTATTTCAGATGCAAAGAGTAAGCAGATAACGTTTGTCTCAAGCTTCCTATTTCCGTCGTGTCCCCCCCACTCCCCTGAAAGGTGGCAAGAATGTTTTCTTATAGAACACAGTATGATCTGTGCAGAGTTTGGAAACACCGCTGGCACTTAAAGAACACAAAACAGCGAAGACAAGTAAAGGGAAATGAAACCTATGTGTGGGGCAAATTCACCATGAGCAAGTACCACTCTACAGTTCTTCAGCTGCTGGAAGGAAATAATGGATATGAGGCTGACCTCAGGATCTAACACAGGGCTGGGCAACTTGTGGCTCTCCAGATGTTTTGGCCTATACTAACTAATTCATAGATTATAGAGTTGGAAGGAGCCTACAAGGATATCGAGTCCAACCCCCTGCTCAATGCAGGAAACTAGAGGAGGGGTCTCTCATCCAAGCAATAACCAGGCCTGGCCCTGCTTAGCTTTCCATGCTCAGACAAGCTGAGCCAGCGTAAGCCACAGGCCTGTCTCCCATCAGCCCCAGGCAATATAGCCAATGGTGAGGGGATCATGGCAGCTGTAGGGCTGTGTGGCCACAGGTTGCCCATCCCTGATCTAGCAGGACCTCCCATCCAGCCAATTGTGCTGTACTTGAGTAGCAGCACAAACACAGTGTCCATGGGCAGAGAATCCCAACAGTGTGTAATAGAGTCCTGATTTCCCTTCTGCTCTGCCTAGGCACAGGCCATTGGAGGAAATTGGTGGCTTCTGTTTGTGTGGCTTCCATGTTCTCTTCAAGTCCTCATGCTCTGTCTAGTACAAGTGTCCAGAGCACGAGTAACTTGCACCAATGTGGAGTGGGAGGTCTGCATGTGGATGTGAGAACTCCTCATTCAGCCTGTTCTAAAAGAGGACACCTTCAAAATAGAGGACAATCTTCTAGCAGCCCTCCAAATTTCATGGAGAAAATCATACTGGAGCCTTGCTGAGGCAGGATTTGGGTTCTCCATGGTGATAATATTGATTTTGCCACATTTCTAGGGCTACTACAAATGTTGACGATCATCACAATACTCTTCCACACTATGGTGAGATATACTGTGTTTCTATTGAAATTATAATAATTATTTATAAATTTACATCTATACAAATGTATTAGCATATGCAGTTTTTATGCAAATCAGTGTCCTCTTTTGTCCTCTTTTTGGCATGCATGTCCTCTTTTTTGGTGATGCACCATGTTTCCCTGGTGCCCAGAAGCCCTGTATGACACCATGCACACTCAAAGCATCATCGAGAGCCTAAATCCTCAGGCCTGCTATGAAGCTGCAGCTTGGGAGTCCTCCTGACTGCCCCCTGATCAAGCTAAGTTTTGGAAAGGAAAAGGAGATCAAAGATGGCTCTGAGGCAGTGCAGCCTGAAACAGATCCTTTTAGGATAGGTCCCAACTCCAGAGAGATTTGGGTCAATCTACGTAAGTAGATCCAAGGAGCAAACTCATGGAAGCTCATGTCCTCAAATCCCTCTCCCCAATTTTCAGACCTTGCCCCATCACTAGACAAAGCAGGAGCCATAGCTCAGTGGTAGAGCATATGCTTTTCAGCCACCTCATCAGTAAGGTAAGCACAAAGACACTGAACCCAACCCATGAAAATTTCTCCTTTGATTTTCTTTTCTAAAGCAATTTCTTTTCTATCAAACTGAATGAGAACGATTGAAAATAATGTGGAAGAAATTTTTGGCACAGCAGTAGCATACACTGTTCTGCCTTTCAGCTATGTTTGCTGGTGTGTGTGGTGATGTGAGAAAACTAGGATATAACATAGATGGATTTGTGAGTTAAATGTAAAGTAATCATCATTAAAAAAAATACACCAATCCAGTTCATGTTTACTTGGAAGTAAGTCCCACTGTGTTAATGGCTGTGTCTCCCAAATAAGTGTGTATAGGACGGTGGCCATTATTACAGGAAGCTATTCCATTGGTTTACTTAGCCCATTATTGTCCACACTGTCTGGTAGTGGCTCTCCAGGGTTTCAGGCAAGATTCTTTCCTAGCCCTGCCTGGAGATGCCAAAGATTGAACATGCCTGGGGCCAGTGTGGCGTAGTGGTGAGAGTGTTGGACTGGGACTTGGGAGATCCGGGTTCTAGTCCCTGCTCAGCCATGAAACTCACTGGGTGACTTTGGGCCAGTCACTGACTCTCAGCCTAACCTACCTCACAGGGTTGTTGTGAGGATAAAATGGAGAGGAGGAGGAGGAGGATTATGTAAGCCGCCTTGGGTTCCTTGCAGGAAAAAAGGTGGGGTATAAATATGATAAATAAATAAATAAAATCTTGTGCACCCATGGCCATATATAACAACTAAGGTCTGACCTAGGTATACATACCTACATAGATGTAGGTACAATTCACCTGGCTTCTTCATTCCTTCCACTCCTAAATAAGCTGCCAACAAGAGGTTGAAGGATAGCAGCAACTAGGCACATTTCAGAAATGTGTACATAGATTCATAGATTCATAAATCATAGAGTTAGAAGGGGCCTAATAAGGTCATCGAGTCCAACCCCCTGCTCAATGCAGGAAACTAGAAGAGGGGTCTCCCATCCAAGTAATAAACTGGCCTGACCTGACCCTACTTAGCTTTTCACACATAACTTAATGGACATGGTAGATCTGTGCAAAACAGACCTGAGACCCACCCAGGCCTGCCTCATGCTTGCAGGGTATTACACTAGTCCTCAACATCTAAACTGACCCTTAATATCGGAAGTAAATGCATGATTGTATAAGGGAAAAGTGCACTGCAGTATTCTTTTCTGATACATGTGCATTGTTAAAATGTACTTTGCTTGTTAACATATAATATAAGAAAGATAGCTGCAGAGTGGGTGCCCCCTTAGAATAAGCTGTTAAGGACATGAGCCCTTGCTGTCTTCTGCAAGCCATTCTGAGACTATATATGAGAAACGGCATATGCAGACATTAATTGACTAGACTGTGCATTGGGGTAATGGTTTATTATGCTCTCCTCTCTTTTTCTTGAGATCTTCTGTGAGCGTGTGCTTGAGAACCAAAAAGTCAATGAATCCTTTAACATAAAGATAATGAACAGGTTCAGCTGGATGTATGAATGAAGCTTTTCCCACTTTCTAAGTGTGAAGCAAATTAGTAAGTGCGGGACTTCATCAAAATTTCCATTAGTAGGGACGTGGCAGCTCTCAGGTTCCACAAATGCATTCACATATATAACGTTAACAAGGAGAAGGCATAGTACCTCATTTGGATGTGTTTCTTACCAGTAGTTGATTTCTCAAAAACAAACCAGAAGAGATGCTAGGAAGCAGCCTGCCCAATCCTAGATGCATGAGCTTTGTGTTACTCAAGAAACAAACTATGCTGTACTTGGCCAACTGTGCATCACTCGATGTATGCTCAATTTGGTCAGAGACACTCTGGGTTGAATTCAGGCTCTGTCAAGCTTAGAGAAGTCCCATTGTAATCAATGGGAGAAGCCCCATTGATTTCAATGGGTCTTCTCTAAGCATAACTAAATCAGGATCCAATCCATTGTCAATAGGTGGAACTGATTCAACAATGTTCTGAGGACTGAGGCTTTTCTCTCGCTCAGATAGAAGCTTGCTAAAAGGTTCCCATCTGTACCCACTGGGGACTCCGGTAATCAGACTTAATTTCTGCACCACCATTGGTGTTGGGTTTTGTCCAGAGGGCCATATTTTTGACAGGTCTTGGTAGCCAAGCCAAAATGTATGGTCTGTCCCAGGCCCTCCGCTTTCCCCTTATGCTGTGTCTCTGTGTGAGGTCAGGAACAATTCCCTGCTCCACTTTTTTTGGAGTTGGAGAAGAGGGCTGGGATAGTCCTGTCAGTTGCAATGGGCTTCAGAGACCTTCAGAGTGTCTTGGCAGCCTGGGGCAACCATGGGATGATCTCTGCCTCTTGCCCTTGAGCTCCAGATTTGGAGCTGGGGACAGGAGCAGGGGCTCGTTTTGGTGCTGGGTTGGCAAGCCAGACTAGGGCCAGAACAGGAAGCCCCTGCCTTCCTCGCCTCAAAGTTGCACTGTGCTATCTAGCATGCTGACATGGACTTAGTAATTTGTTGGGTGATCTAGGCTTCACCTTGCCATATAAATCTCCAGATTCTAGCCTGACCCTTCAGTAGACATGTGAAGGCTTAGAAAAGAAAAAAAAAATCCATAGCCATGAAGAAAATCCTCCCCCCCCCCCGAAAAAAACATTCAAGGTAGTATGCTATTGTGCCTGTGTGCTTGCGGGACCCACTGCTCACGCAACGGGGCTTTGGTGCTTCTAAAAATAACCCAAAATGAGCAGAAATGCTCATCTCCAGAATGGGGAGGGTCACTACAGCTCAATAGCAGGGAGCGCCACCGACCTGTCCTGATCCAGAAACGAGCATTTCCACTTGTTTTTAGAAGCACCAAAGTCCCATTGCATGAGTGGTGGGTCCCCTGAGCGCAATGGAACCCACGGAGCCACAGTGGCCTCTCTGGATACTCCCTTCAGAACACCCCCTCCCATGTTTCGTTTGTTTGTTTGTTTGTTTTTTAGGCCTTTACATCTCTACTCTTCAGTCTAAGAAATTCCATTTCATCATTTATTACATTTCTTTACCGCCCAATAACCAAAGCACTCTGGGCAGTATACAAAGATTATAAACCTTAAAAAAATACAATATTATGCATAATATAAAACCAGTTTAGCTACAAACATATAAACAGAGCACACACACACACACATATCCAAACAATTACCTGATTAAAACCTATCATATGCTGCCAAATGCCTGGGAGTAGAGGAAGGTCTTAACCTGGCACTGGCACTATAACACTGTTGGTACCAGGCGGGCCTTGCTGAGGAGTTAATTCCATAATTAGGGGGCTGCCACTGAGAAGGACCTTTTTCTTGTTGCCGCCTTCTGAGCCTTACTCAGAAATCCGTCTTTTCCAAATGAGAGATGAAGTGCTTCTTGATTAGCAACCTTCTTTCCCTGCTTACCTGTCAACTTGCTTACCTGCCCTGCATGTGTCTTGCCTTGTCTTATGGACCATCCACTCAGCTATGTCTGGCTCCATGCCTTCTAGATTACACTTGATGGGACCTTCATTCTGCCAGCTCTGACACCCTCACTGATCCTCCATGTTGTTGATCCCCTCAGAAAGCAATGCTCCATTTAGGGAAAGGGTGGGGGTGGGGTCTTTAGTCACAGATATAGAATGAGCGGTTCTTCTGCTGTTGCTTCTAGTTTCTACAATAGTTTTATAACTTTTTATTTTACCTTTTTAAGATCCCAAAGGCTTTTTGCAGAATGTCATTTATGAATAATGGCAGGTCAGAAGGTCAAGCACTTGGCTACTGCGCTGTTGCTAAGTATGATATAAAAATCTGGCCAGAGTGGGAAAAGTTACACTTCCTGGTTAAATAGCTTAGCTACAGCATCTCTTTGTCTGGAGGATTTATCGAACAAATTTTAAAACACACCAACCCCCACCTCCACCCCCATGATCTGGAGCAGCACTAAGGCAATGCACAAGAAATGATGTTCGCTACAGACATCAATATCTGAAAAAGCACTGAGGTTCTCAAAATGCCTCAAAGTAACGCCTTCCATTTTTGTTTTTGTTTTCAATATCACAATTGCTTATATTTTACCTTTACGTTATAATCCTATGCAGGTATACTCAGAAGTAAGTCCCACTATGTTCAATGGGGCTTGCTCCCTAGTAAGTGTGTTTAAGATTGCAGCCTTAAATACCAAGCTAGGTGCAGATAATATTTTGCATATATGCAGAAGAAACACCCACTCTGCCTACAGGCCATAGCTTCAGCAGAAAGAAATACACTGAAAACCTGCGTGGTGGAGATTCCTTTCAACCTAGAGAAGCCACATGCATAAAATATTATACCAGAGATAGCAGACATAGACCTGGCCTTCATGTTCTGTAAAGCCATTGTCAACTTGATAAGACTTTCAGCTTTCCCTTTGAACCCACTTTGTGCAAAGAAAAGGATCTTGCAGAAAAATCTAATTAAGGATGCAATCCAAGCCCCACTGGAAAGTCAGCTGAGGGGCCATAGGGCTATTCTGCCAGCAGAAATGTAGGTATGCCAATGGGACAATTACAATGCCAGAAATCACTCCACATGGGGGCAGGAAACTCTACTGGTGTAGATCAGGGTTGCAGAACATTAGGCAAGGGGGTCAAATATGCCCCCCTGGGGTCCCAATTTGGCTCCCTGGGGTTCCCCAGATGGCCATGCCCCCTTCCCCATCTCCTTCTCCCCACACACACACCAATTGTTTGGTGGATTCCCAGCTTTTCAGTAATCCCCCCTCCCACCGCAATTCTAAAATGCCTCTTCTAAGGCTTAGTTGCTGGCAGTAAGAGCTTTACGCTACAATATGCTGGTATTTTTTGTGTGTTTTGGCCCCACCCCTTTTGCCTTTAACCACACCCACCACTGGAATGCAGCCCCTGAGAGCTGCTCCAAAATGGAATTTGACCCTCGGGCTAAAAGACGTTCATCACCCCTGGCATTGATGGTCTACTGGCAACATTCTGCTGGTGGAGTAGAGAAAAACAGGGCATGGTGGGGGCTGGTGTAGAAGTTTGTTTATTTTTTTATTTATTACATTTCTATACCACCCAATAGCTGAAGCTCTCTAGGCAATTCACAACAATTAAAACCATAAAACATAACATGATAAAATACAATATAAAAGTTTAAAACTTCAGTATCAAATGTAATAATAGCCAAACAGAACGTAGTGCCAGTGCAAGGTTTAAAATATAGTACCAGATTTAAAACAGAAATTGAAAAACTATCATGCCTGGGAAAATAAAAAGGTCGTCACCTGGTGCCGAACAGAGGACTATTTAGATGCCAGACCAGACGTGCCTCTCTGGAAAGTTAATTCCACAACCGGGGTGCCACAGCAGAAAATGCCCTCTTCTTAGTAGCCACCCACTTCACTTCCTTTGGTGGGGGCTCCTGGAAAAGAACCGCTGAAGACTATCTTAGGATCTGGGCAGGTGTATATGGGAGGAGAAGATCCTTCAGGTAACCTGGCCATGTTTCCCTGACATGCCCACAGAAATGATGCAACCTTCTGCCAGCCCAGGGGCTGGCATGGTTAATTCCCTCTCACTGTAATCAAAGCAAGAGAAGAAGAAAAAGTCACCCGCTTCTCACCTTGCCCATAATGATATGGTAGGGCAATGGATGTGGCAGTTGTGCTTCCAGCAGATTCCATTCCACCCACCTTCCATAAACACATGGTTGGGTCACTCTAACAAGGATTTTAGAAAACACAACATTTACAATCTCACAATGGAAATAAAAAGGAGCTGAGCAGAGCCAGGATATTCCTGGCAAGATGATTTCATCCAGTTCTAAGAGGACATTAACATTCAGTTGTTTGTCACTGGAAAGTGACGTTGTAATCAGAGTAACAACAAGGCAGAGATAGCTTCAGACACTGACTCCATCATTTCTTTATTTAGCAGGCAGCCTCAGTTTCACTCTGATCACTGCAAATTGCTTCACACTTCCATATTTTTTTCTAGCTTGCTGATCCTGAGAGGCTTATCAACCAAATATGAGTTCTTGTTTTATTCTTATGCATGACATCAGGCCCAAACAGACATTACTTAAAATTCATATCTAGCAACTACTGTATGTCTTTTCTCATTTTTGCTCTTTAGGTGCAGGGCCCCCAATCCAGATCATACCCTAGCATGGGGGGTGGGGGAGTTGAAATCCAGAATGTGCCCCTTGTACCTACTGTAGAGTAAAAAGGGAAAACATGCATAGCTGCTTGATATGGATTTAAAGTAATGTCTGTTTGGGCACACAGTTGCATTTGCTTTATTTAATAAGTGTATATTTTATTTCTAGGGATGTTGAGAAATGCAAATACCAAAATTTATTTTACTGATTTCCCTCCCAGCCCTAATTCCCCATCATTCAGTGTTACATAATAAGCCTGTTTGTGCCCCACACTCCTCTGGTGTGTTCACAAGGAGGAGATTAGAAGCATCCGATTCCTATTTAATACTACCTGCAGTTTATCATTAGGTCCAAAAAGGGCAAACTGTGTTTGGCTTAAACCAGGGGTGCACAACCTGCAATCCCCCAAGACCTTAAATGCGCAGCAGGTGCCCTGACCCCTCCCCACAAGTGCCATCCTCCCCCCACCCATTTCCTCACGGACTGAACTCTCCAATCCCTCCCGCAGAGATCCTTGTACAGAGTGCTCATGTCCCACCACTGCTGGGAGCAAGGAAAGAGCAATTTGTATCAGAATTGCCAGGGGTGGGGAGGATGTGTGCGCGCGTTCAGCATCACATGTCCTCAGGGCAAAAAAGGTTGTGTGCCCCTGGTTTAAACTATGCTTTATTGAAAACTAGCCAGGATCAAACTGGTTTATGATCCTGGCTTGTTAATAAATCATAGTTTACAATCTCTTCTTCATGGCTGTGACAGAGGAGGAGGAGGAGGAGGAGGAGGAGGAGGAGGCGGCTCAAGAGCCCAAGGCTGGAGCAAACTTGTTCTTGTCATCCAAACAAGGCCAAGGTCTTTCATAGACATAGAAATTCAGGGGCGGGGCTTCTAGCCGAATGGAGTAGGACGGATACTGAGAGAGCTCCGGTCTGAAAAGATATGAAAGAATAAATCTCCCCTGAAATAATAAGGATCCTGTGAGTAACATTCTTCATTCAAACTTGAATAAGGCAAAGGGCTGTGTTTTAAAAATTTTTTAAAGGAGGAACTGTTTTGTAAACTTCCTTTCGTATTTCTGGGCTGGTTGCTAGATGTCCAGAGACCGTAAATATAAAATTCCATCTGTCTGGGAGAGAAAGAAAACCCATCCTAGTGATATCAGAGTGTCACAGCTGGATAGGGTACAACTAGAAGAGGAAATTAATTCCAAAAACAACACAGAGATCAAAAAAGATAAGATCAGCCGTAGTGCTGAATCACTTAGAGCAGGAAGTGCTCGTACAATCCTGGAAATTCCATCTCAGCAGAAGGTGGGATCTGCTGTTGCTGTAGTGATACCAAAAAACCCGAAAGAAATCATGTCGAGTGAAATGAAGGCGCAGATCCAGAAGCTTCTAAAAGAAAATAACGAAGAGATAACAAACCAGATGAAGACCGAGATGAAAGCAAACAATAAACAAACTGTAGCGGATGTGGTGGTGGAGTTACAAAAATCAATTGCTGAAATAAAAACAGAATTAAAAACTGTGAATTTGAAAATGTCTGAGATGGAAAAAGGGATAATGGCAAATAAGTCTGAAGTACAAGATCACAATATTAGGTTTGATCAGATTGAACTGAAATTGATTGACTTGCAAGATCGGGAACGCAGATCTAACATACGCCTTCGCGGGTTTCCAGAACAGAGTGGTGAAACTTCTAAAAGTTTGAAAGATAGAGTGCTTGAATGGCTAAAGAGCCTTGCTCCTGGTATTACATGGGAGCAAGAGGATATTGAAAGGATCCATAGAGTCACATTCAAAAGAGGAGGAATGAGTCCCAGAGACACTGTTATAAAATTTACATACTACAATAAGAAGGAGTTTTTTATGGGTGCAATCAGGCAAATTCCGGGACAATTGATGTTTTCTTCAACACCAGTCCAAGTTTTCAACTATTTGTGTGCTCAAACGATAAATTGGCGGCAGAGTGTGAAACCCTGCACAGCGACTTTGAAGAAAAATGGGATTTCTTACACTTGGGGTTACCCAGTTTTTAAAAGATTTTTTATTGGAAAAAAATTCTACAAGATAACTTCTTTGGAGCAAGGCATGCAGTTGCTGCAAGAATTGGGCTTACAGGGAGAAGATGGAGCAGATGGACAAGGAATGCCCGGGCCGGTCAGAAACACAGACATACAAGAAACCCTTGGTGCAGTTGGAGGAAAGCACAAATAACTCTTTTCTTTTGTCTCTTATTCTTTTATTAAATCTTTCTCTTTCTCTTTCTCTCTCTTTAATTATTACTTTTTTCCCCTTTTTAAGTCTATTTTATTTTATTTTATTTTATTTTATGTTTTTGTTTGTTTGTTTGTTTGTTTGTTTTTTTCCTGCTCGGCTGAAGAAAAGGGGAGACAGTGGTTTTTTTGTTTTTGTTGTTTTTGTTGTTGTTTTGTTTTTGTTTTTGTTGTTTTGTTGTTGTTGTTGTTGTTTTGTTTTGTTCTGTTTTGGTAAACAGAGACCGGAAGGAAGTAAATGATTGGAGTTTGTAGGCGGAAGTCTCAACCTCCCCCCCCCTTCAAAGGCTCCAGAAGCTGTGTGCGGGGTGATTATCCCTGGGATAAGAGATGGGGAAATGGAATTAGATGTGTGGGTGGGGGTTGTGGGGTTGTGGTGATATTTATGTTTAAGCACAGGGACCAAAGTTTTTTGAGCAACAATAAAATAAGATGGACCCTAAGTTAAGAGTTTCAACATTGAATGTCAAAGGTCTGGGATCTATTCTGAAAAGAAGACGGATTGAAGCACTTCTAAATAAAGATAAGGTGGACATAATATTTCTACAAGAAACACATCAATCAAAAGAGGGAGTAAACGAACTTAAACTAAGATGGTCTATGATATACAAGAAAGCATATGGTTCCACCAAGTCAAGAGGTGTGGCAATTATTATTTCTAAAAAATGTGGTTTTATTGTGAGTAAAGTTAAAAAGGATACTAGGGGGAGATATATAATGGTATATGGGGCATTAGGAGGGGAAGAATATATATTAGTTAATGTATATGCCCCAAATGTAAATCAAGCAGAATTTTACCAAGAAGTATTAAAGGAAATGGGGCATATATATAATGGTATATGGGGCATTAGGAGGGGAAGAATATATATTAGTTAATGTATATGCCCCAAATGTAAATCAAGCAGAATTTTACCAAGAAGTATTAAAGGAAATGGGTTCAAAACAAAATGAGTTAGTTATTATAGCTGGTGATTTCAACATGGTGATGAACAAAAAGATAGATAGATCTAATCCCACGGTAGAAGAGAGGAAAAATAATATAACAGCATTAAATACAGTAATTAACAAAGAGGGAATGGTAGATGTATGGAGGGGTGTAAAAGGAGATGAAAGAAGTTATACATATTATTCACCTGTCACAAAGAATTTTTCTAGGATTGATTATATATTTGTTTCTAAAAATTTGATTTCAAGAGTAATGAACATGGAAATTGGTATTATAAAAGTGTCGGATCATGCAATACATAATGTGGATGTTAAGATAAATAAGGATTATAAAGAAGCTAAAAGATGGAGGCTGAGCGGTAATATTTTCCAGTATAAACATATAAGAGACAAGATAGAGAAGGAATTAAGAGAGATATGGGAGATTAATGATACAGGAGTTTGTAGTGACGCAGTAGTTTGGGACACAATGAAAGCTGTTATGAGGGGCATTAGTATAAGAGAAGCATGTATATTAAGGAAACAACAGGGGGCATTTAATAAAAAGCTTGAAGAGGAGATAAGGGAGTTAGAAGCTAAATTTTTAAAGGAAAGGGGAAAGCAGATTTATGCAGAACTACAAGCTAAGAGGAAAGAGTTAGAAAACAAAGATATTGAAAGGACACAGAGAAATTTGATTTATATGAAAAGAGCTTACTTTGAAAATAGTAACAAGAATTCTAAAATGTTAGCTAGATCCACACACAAAAAAAAACGGGAAAAAATATAGTTGGAATAATAAAGGATAAAAAAGGGAAAGGACATAATTTGATGAAGGAAAAATTAAAAAATTTTCAAGAATTTTATTCAGAATTATATAAAGCAGGAAAAGGTGAGGAAGATAGGATTAAAGAATATATTGAAAAGCATATGAAAATGAGAATACAAGAAGAAGATAGAGAGACGATGGAGCAACCATTCTCAGATTTGGAGATAGATTTTGCTATAAATAAATTAAAAGAGGGCAAGACCCCAGGAGTAGATGGATTAGGGGTGGAATATTACAAGGTTTTTAAACATATGTTAATTCCAAGGTTGAAGTTATTATATAATAATATAATGGAAGGGGGAGAAATTCCCCCCTCATGGAAGCAATCTATGATTATAGTAATTCCAAAACCAGGAAAGGATTTAACAGAACCAGGTTCATATAGACCCATTTCGTTAATAAATCAAGACGCAAAATTATTTACTGCAATACTAGCGAGATGAATGAATAGGTTTATGAGTAAATATGTAGGGGTGGACCAATGCGGATTTATTGCAGGTCGACAAATGGCCGACTTAACTAGAAGAGTATTAAATATAATATATAGTATAAAGAAAAATAATGTTAAAGCGGGTGTATTAGCATTAGATATTTTCAAGGCTTTTGATTGCGTGGAATGGCCTACGTTAAAAATGATAATAAAAAATATGGGGTTTGGAATAAGATTTAAAGGAGTAATTAATCAATTATATGCCCATAATATTACAAATGTAGTGGTAAATGATGGTATTACAGAACAAATTTCCTTAGACCAAGGAACTAGACAAGGATGTCCCCTTTCCCCTATTTTGTTTGCATTAGTGATGGAAATACTAGCAAATGTAGTAAGAGAAGATAGAAATATTATAGGGATGGGGGTTGGAGATCAAATTAAAATAAATCTATTTGCAGATGATACTTTATTAAAAATCCTATTGAAACAATGGATAGGTTGGAGAACCACTTGAAAGAATTTGGAGAAATAACTGGGCTTCAGATGAATTGGGGTAAATCCAAGATTTTATTGTTTAATTATAGTAAAAAAGAGGAGAGTGAAATGTTAAAGAAAAAAATATAACATTAAAATTACAAATGTAATTAAATATTTAGGAATAGAAATTACACAAGATATTGATAAAGTAGGAGAACAAAATTTTAGAAAGTTAAAGACAGAGGTTAAAAATAAAATAGAGGAGTATAAAAAAATTGGACATTCTTGGTTTGGTAGAATTGCGTTGGTAAAAATGAAGATATTGCCTAAAATAAACTTTTTGTTTAGGATGTTACCTGTAAAGATTACAGAAAAAGAAATTAAAGATTGGCAGTCAATTATTAATGAATATTGTAATGGAAGGAAAAGATCAAGGATTAATAAATATAGTTGGTATAAAGCGCAAAAAATAGGTGGTTTAGGTCTTCCTAATATAAAGTGGTATTATTTAGCCAACCAAGTAAGACATATTTTGGACATTATAGCAGGAAAAGACAAAATGTGGTTGGAATTAGAATCACGAGAATTAGGAAACATGATGGTGAATATATTATTTAAGAAAAATATAAATAATATTATAAAAGGACTAGAAAATCCCTTTTTGAGGAATATGTTAGAGAGTTGGAATAGTACGAGGAAACTTTTTACACCAGAGGTATCCCCGTTAACTCCGGTAGTGGTCATGGAGGACTTTCCAGAAAATGTAAGACATATAGAAGCTATACTAAGGAGAAAAAAGGTGATTAAATTAATGGATTGGGTGGAAAAATTGAAGACTAGAGAACATATAATAGAATTAGTAGGAAGAGAGAGAATTTCATGGTTAAATTCAATGCAATTGGAACTGTGGTTAAAGAAGTGGAGGACAAGAATGGACAGCGAAAGAGAACTAACCAATTTTGAAAAGATAGTTTTGACTAGAGAAGCTATAGAAGGTAATGTTTCAACAAGAGGTACAGCAAAGGTTTTATATACGATGTTACAAAAAGAAGAAGAGCATAAAGATTCTCTTAAAGTGTTATGGGATAATGAATTTGATGAGGAAATATCGAAACAAAGTTGGAAAAATATTTGGGATAGACGTATTGTAAGAGTTATGTCAACTAGGATAAAAGAGAACTTTTATAAAGTGGTATGGAGATGATATTTAACTCCAGTAAGATTAAATTGGATAGATAAAAATTGCTCCGCATTGTGTTGGAGAGGATGTAATGTAAAAGGTACATATGCCCACATGTGGTGGAGCTGTAAAAATGTTCTGGAATTTTGGCAGAAAATATTTGCAGAAATATCAGAAATAATTGGAATGGAATTAGAAGTCTGCCCAAAATTAGCAATTTTGTTAACAATTACAGAAAAGTTAGTTTGTTTAAAAAATACAAAAGAATTGATTGTGAATTTGTTAACAGCAGTAAAATTAATGATAGCTAGGAATTGGAAGGTTCAACATGTCTTTTCAATTACTGAATGGTATAAAGAGGTATGGGATATCGCGCTAAATGATAAATTAACTTGTAATATTAAGTGTCAAAAAGGACAATTGGAGAAAGACACATTTGTGAACATTTGGGGTAAATTTTTGAATTATGTGTTGGTGAAGGGGAAGGGGAACAAACCTTGTCAAGACTTGTTATATTTTTGGAATATAGAATGATATCTTGTATATATATATAAATTTTTTGGGGGGGAGAAATATAACTTGGTCCCAAGAGGTGGGGGGAGGGTGCACAATGTTTATGTTGTATTTTTTTGTTGTTGTATCCATTAGTAGCTGTAAGATGTGAAAAAAATAATAATTATATATATATATATATATATATATATATATATATATATATAAATTCAGTCAATGAAGCTTTTTTTTTACCACTGTATCTTCATGCAGGGCTGGCGTCAAGAGTAGGCATGGTTGGGCACCTGTCGAGGGCCCATACCCCAGCAGGTGCCCACTGACAGGAGCCCCTGGAGTTGCTCCTCTTCTTCTTCACCATTGCAACCTGCTGGTTCACCTGCCTCTTGCTCTGGCCCAGACAAAGGCAGTGGTAAGGAGGAGGAGCAAGAGATGCCACTGCCTACTTGCTCACTGGCTCTTTGTCTGTCAAGCAAGCAAATTGTAGCAATGATGAGAAAGAGGATGAGGAGCAAGAGCAGATGGTGACAATGGTGGTAAGAAGGTAGACTCACTGAGGAAGGGGTCCTATTGAGGGTGTCTTGCCCAAGGGCCCTCAAAAACCTGGAGCTGGCATTGCCTCCATGCCACAAAATACTTTAGCTTCTAAGCTTCTGCATGTCATGCTGTGGCTTTTAAAGGCATAGGATATCTATTGGAAAAATAGCTGGAAATCCAAGATGCCCCTCCCCCTCCCAAGGCACAATACCAGGGAAGGATTTATCACACTGAGCAATAGGTTTTTTGAAATGCCAGATGCTTATCAAGTTGTGGACAAGTAGAAGAATACAGAAAATTTACAGCCAATCCCTTAAACTCAAAAGAATACAAGATATTCAGTTCCTACAGAAAAGTAAGAGAACGTTGATGGTTAAATGAGAAAGCATGGTGGTGTACATTAGCTGCTGTTCTGATATCTGCACCACCTGAGGGTATATGTCAACCCTGAGTGAACTTCACAGTCATTCTTTGTGATTAAAGTTTGCAAAGATGAAAGAATAATTGTCATCAAATCATCAAAAATTATTTCACAGTGAATTCCAGTATATTTAAGTTTTTGATTTGCAAGAACAAATGAATCACTTCCAGGTACTTGCTCAAAGCAGATGATATAATACATATATTTAAGAGCTAATTTTGCAGCTACTGTGAATATATTATAACCATCAGGTATATTTCTACAAGGGTATTAATGAATATCAAAAGTTTGTAGTGTAGAAGATCAATTGTTTAACTTCTAACTTGAAAAAGACTTCCTGGTGTTCCAGAACAAGTTTTTTTTTAAAGACTTAGAACTAATCTATAGGAAGCATAAAACTATAATTATAAAACTATATTAAAATGAATATGTAAAATCACAACTTTACACTTATGCTTTATCTGTAGACAACTACTGCAATACAGCAAGTGACACTTTTGGGTCGCCCCATGATCTAATATGGAATAGAAGAAATAATGCATGCAAGCCATTTCATTTGTGACAAGAATCCCTCAGCTGACTTTTTAGCCTTCCATTCACTGGATTGTGGTCAATATAACTGGAATAGGTCTGATTTTGCATAAAGGTATTTGCATTGTATGGAGAAAGAATTCCATGGAGAACAGCATGGTTTTACTAAATCCCCCCTTTTGGGGCACGGTGTTCAAATGATTCATGGCTCCCCAACTCCATATGAATTATCTGGTTACATGGAGTTATCTGGAATTCCAGCCTGGGACTGAAATTACTTTGATCACCTTGGTAGATGACCTGTGCTGGAAACCAGGCAGGGAGAGGACAACCCTGTTGGTTCTGCCTGGACCACTCAGTGGCTTTCAGTACCGTTGGCCATGGTATCTTTCTGAACCTCTTGGCCTGGTTGGGGCTGGGCAGCATAGTATTATGTTGGTTATGGTGCTTCCTGCAGGGCAAGTTCCAGAAGATAGGATTGAGAGGAGTGGTGTCCACTTGTTGGCCTCTGCAATTCTGCCAGGTTCCATCTTGTCCCCCATGATATTTCACCTCTACATTGGGTGGATGGGAATTTGGACTACAGTGCCATCAATATACAGAAGACACCCAGATCTATAATCTTATACAGTTGTTTGGGTGAACACATGGGCTTAAATTGAAGAGGAGTGCATGCAAGTCCCACCCCCAATTTCCCTGCATGCACCAGCTTCACTTCTGACCTTTATGCATTCAGAATGGATGTTTGAAAAGGGATTCTAAATGCATTCAGCTGACACTCTTAGAGCCTTCCTGCAATCAGGAACTCTACATTATCAGGGTTTCTGACTGCCAGGACACATCTGGATGCTTGCATGTGTGCTCCTGCCTGCCTCCTCACTTTAAGCCCACACACATTCACTCAAATTCCTGCATATTCTCTCCTTCCCAAGAAGGCAGTGGAAACCCTTAATCAGCACTGTGATGGTGGGATGTGAGCTAGCAAACTGTAACTAAATCCAGATGAGGCAGAGGTCAGTAGGGGTAGAAAGACCTCTTGAAAGACCAGGTGTACTTTTGGAACTGGCCATGCTTCCCGATTTGGTAGGTTGAGGCTGTGATCAGAAGTACCTTTTCTCAGCTTTGGCCTGTGCACCAATTGTTGGCTGCGTTCAGACAACATGATAACCCACACTCAAGGGTTGAGTACAGGTTGAGTGTGGGTTGTCATTGAACCATGGGTTGTTGCTGAGACATGGGTTATTGTGTTGTCTGAACCCAGCTGTGCTAACAAGCCATGGCTTGTTAATCACAAACAACCCATGAAGAGAACCCATGGTTTGTTGTAGGCTTGTGAACTGCGGGTTGTTCATCATGGTTTATTATCTCAGCTGGGTTCAGACAACACAATAACCATGTTTCAACAATAACTCACAGTTCAATGACAACCCACATTCAACCCTTGAGTGTGGGTTATTGTGTGGTCTGAACCCAGTCATTGCCTTCTCTGGGGAAGGCTGATCCAACCATTGTCACCTATGTATTGGTTACATCCCCGAGATTATTGTAATATTTTATCCTCATAACAAGCCTGTGAAGATTAGACTGGGAGATAGCATAGTAACTGGCCAAAGTGAGCTCTATGGACAACCCAGGAATTGAAACCCAGGCACGCCCTGCATCAGCACTCCACATACTAGGGCCTTTGTCAAGACCCACTGGAGCGGATGCCTCACCTGCCCCATGTCCACCACCACTTGTCTCCCACCCCCCCAGCGACAGTGTTGCTGCAGCCACCAGCCTCACCCTTGTGTTCATAAACAAGCTTACTTGGCAGTGGCAGTGCCATAATGGGTCAGGAGCCAAGTGGCCACTTGGCTCCAATGGGCACCTGGTGGCTGCCTGGTGGTGATCTGAACCAAGTGGCTGCTCAGTTCCCAGCTCAGGACTGCACCACTGCTTGATTGATAAGCCCACAAGCTTGTGAGGATGGGCAAGAGGGAGACAGAGCTGCAGCCATGCCAACATGGGGGAGGGGGAAGGAAGTGGTGTCCAGAGTCTAGACCAGTGTTCTCCAAGCTTGGGTCCCCAGATGTTTTTGGCCTACAACTGCCAGCATGCCCCAGCCAGCATAGCTGTAGGCCAAAAACATCTGGGGACCCAAGGTTGGAGAACACTGGTCTAAACAGTGCAAATTCATGTCCATCCAGGGAAGCTAAAGCAAATGTAGAAACAGCAGAAGATGAAAAATGAGACAACTCCACCTCCAGCATCTATTGCTGTGCTCTTTGAGATGAGTAGCAGAGCTTGTGAAATACTACAGTTTTCCCCAACCATGGGAAATGATTAAAGACTTTCCATTGCTCCTTTGCATTCTACCTCTGTTAATTAGCTGGAGGACAGAGAAAACTTCTTTCAAAACTGAAACAAACGAAGAGATGAATTGAAGTTGAATGTAGAAACAGAATGTTATTGAGCGAGTCTGTAGGAAAGGGGAGAAGGAGGCAGTGGCTTAAATTAAGGTGATATAGAGCAGGTAGAAGAAGAGCAAATCAGGTTAGGAGATGGAGGGGATGGAGAAAACACCATTTTGAAAAGGGCGTGTGGAAGGATGAAAGGACCAAGGGAAGGTGTGTAAAGCCCAGTAGGCAAGGGAAGTGGGGCAGAGGTAGCAGGGGCCCTAGAGTAGGGCCAGGTAAGACAGTGGGCAGTTGTAGTAGTAGTAATTTATGTATTTATTTATTATACCTTAAAACTGCCTGATAACCCAAGTTCTCTGGGTGGTGCACAATACATTAAAAACATAAAATACAAACAGTAGAACAATGAATAAAAACAGTGCATGATAAAATGAGTAACAAAGATAGTAGCAGCAGCAGTAGTAGTAGTCAGGGATGGGGACTCGGACTCGAGGACTCGACTCGTGAGTCGGACTGAGTCCCCCCTCTGACTCGACTCGGACTCGAGTCCCAATATTTTTAATGGGACTCGAGATTCGACTCGGGACTCGAGACCAAGGACTCTTCAACATCCCTGGGCTGTGCCAGAAGGAGTGGAGAGGAGTGTGATTGCCAGCGCATGGAAGCGAGGTGTGCCGCTGCTCGGCCACTATGGACGGCTACCAGGAGTGCAGCCCCAACAGTGTGTCAAGATTTATTTTGGTTGATGTGTTGCGTACTTGGGAGAGGCAGAAGAAGGACCTGAGATTACTCTGTGTGGCTGCTCTGAGTGTGAAGTAGCCTTATTTTGTTGGGCAAACCCCCCATTGATTTTAATAGGGACTCATGGAGTCAGCTTTGGGAGTGACTCGTGACTCGTGACTCATGAGTCACCATTTTGGACCAAGGACTCGGACTCGGACTCGAGACTCGGGTCCAAAGACTTGTGACTCGACTCGTGACTCGAGACCAAGGACTCTTCAACATCCCTGGTAGTAGTATTGCATAACATTTGTGCTGCACTTTGAAGTGTTTGATATGCATTATCTAGTTATATTTATTATTAGATTTATATCCCACCTTCCTTTCTTCTTTGAACTCAAGGCAAATTAATATAGGGTTCTCAAGTCTCTCCCATCCAGGAACTAACCAAACCCAGACCTGCTTAGCTTCAGCAGGTAGCCCTCAGACCATGCTCTGGGGCCAACAACACTGTCAGGTTAGTCAGTGGGCTTTTCTACATGAGACTGTTAACCCACTGTATCACTTTCGGTTTTCTTGTAGAATTGAGATCTTGGCATTACATGAAGAGCATTTCCATTCCTGCTTTTCTGCTACATAGCCTCTAGTTGGCACTGTGGTATAGCAGAATAGCATAATTACACAAGTGGAAAAAATTCTTTCACTTTCACAAATACCACATTTTCCCTGCTCTAAAATCTCGTGGAAAGCACTGTTTACAAACAGAAGTGAAACTGGAGGGTCATGACATCATCTAAAGAACCTGCAAACAACTGTGAATAGGGAATGAGGAGCACATAATAAATGCCTCTTTATTAGAAAAGCTCAATATTATTTTTCACATATTACAGAGGGGGAATGGCTGAGAATATCCTGCCTAAGATGTAGTGAATTCAAACCAGGGACCTCTTGATTCATAGCTCATTCTCTTAGCTACTACATGACTACCCCAAGTCCTAAGATGAGAGAAGAAGGAGAAGGCAGGGCTAAGAAACAGGAAGATGAGACAAAACCACCAGGAAATATGGCGAGGGAGGCTGACAATTGTCCTCCCAGCCACAGCCCATATTTAGGGCCATGTTTCTGCACATTTCCTCACCCTTCAGTAAGCATCTTTGAGTGGAATTGTAATGTCTATAGCAGTAGCCATTATACTCATCATTGACTTCTCATAAAGCATTGTTAGAAATAATACTGATGGCTCTCTTAGCAACACAAAACTAATGTGGGTGCTTAGCAAAACTAGCCATGCTCTACCAGCTCTTAGACACGAGGGTGTATGTTCAAATGGATTGTCTGACTCAGTTTCTGTGCCACAGTGTATTCAAAATATAATTGTTTTAACACAGGAAATTATAGCAATTTTTAAAATACTTGCGAATGGATCAGGTCATTTTATCTATGAGTCATGGCCCCCATTTCCAGAGCAGCTAACAGAGAAGAAATGATTTATTAAATGTGGTTATGTAAATGAAGTTGTGAGAATATAATGTGGTGCTTTATACAACTTGTACCTTTTGCAGTTTGTACACAGAAGGATTAATTTCTCCTGGTTTCTGAGATGATATCCAGGGAGCAGCTTCCTGTGCCTCCGACTTGGGCACTGCCATGCACAACTGCGAATATGAAAAAGTATCCCTGGAAAGTGAGGAACTTGGGATTTTCTCCTTCTCACTAGGAGATTCCAGTAGCATGGATGGCCCAACCCTGCAGATGTGCAGGTGGGGGCTGGCACTCTTTACTGTGGGGACTGCAAGTGCTGAATCAAGTCATCAGGGAAATGTGTAAGTTATGTGGCGGCTACCTCCTCTACAGACATTACTTTAAATACATATCTAGCTGTGACTGTGACATCTCCCACCACCCCATTTTTACTCTAGAGTAAATGCAGGGGCCCCAATATGGGTCTCAGAAGCCCCCCACTCCTGCTAGGGTCCCAGTGTAACTTCTCTAGAATAAAATGAGTTAAAATTACTCTAGAGTAAAAATGAAAAGAAAGAGAGACATAGCTGCTAGATACGGATTTAATATAATGACTCAATTAAACCATTCTGATTACCATTTTATGAGGGGCGGGAGGAAACACTGTGAAACCAAAGCAGTTTTTGATTTTACATCTCCTCTGAAGAAAGCAATTAAACTGTGGCTATTTCAGCAGCACAAGAAAGAGCTCCTGACTAAACCATGTGCAATTATCAGGGATGTTGAAGAGTCCTTGGTCTCGAGTCACGAGTCGAGTCACGAGTCTTTGGACCTGGGTCTCGAGTCCGAGTCTGAGTCTTTGGTCCAAAATGGTGACTCCCGAGTCCCGAGTCACTCCCAAAGCTGACTCCACGAGTCCCTATTAAAATCAATGGGGTTTTTCCCCAACAAAATAAGGCTACTTCAGATGTGTGGTTTAAATAAATTCTAGGCACAAGTGTGCCTTTTTATTTCAAAACTCTGCAACTGATTTTGGCAAGAACAGACCAGGCAGACAAACCCAAAATAATCAGGCAGGCAGAGGAGGCAGGGAACCCCAAAGCAGGCAGGCAGAGGCCTTTGTCTTGGACAATTCATTCATTCATTTCATTTATATACCGCCCCACAGCCGAAGCTCTCTGGGCGGTTCACAACACTCTATACATAAAAACAACAATAAAAAACATCCAAAATAGTTTAAAAAATTAAAAACCAAATTTAAAAACACAGTTTAAAATAACAATACAAAAGCCAATAAAACTGAGCCTACAGGTGACAATCCCCTCCGTGCTATTCCAAGCTCCTAACTAAATGCCTTGGCATAGAGGGAAGTCTTAACCTGGCGCCGAAAAGATAGTAAGGTTGGCGCCAGGCGGGTCTCAGTGGGAAGCTGATTCCATAACTGGGGGGCTACCACCGAGAAGGCCCTCCTCCTCGTTGCCACCAACCGAGCCTCTCTTGGAGGTGGCAGTCGGAAGAGGGCCCCAGATGTTGAGCGTAGTGTCCGGGTAGATAGCGGTTGGGAGAGACTTTCCGTCAGGTATTGTGGTCCTAAGCCGTGTAGGGCTTTATAGGTTAAAACCAGCACCTCGAATTCGGCTCGGAAGCATATTGGCAGCCAGTGCAAGCGGGCCAGAACTGGTGTAATATGCTCGGACCTTCCGGTCCCTGCAATAAGCCTGGCTGCCGCATTTTGCACAAGCTGCAGCTTCCGAACAGTCTTCAAAGGCAGCCCCACGTAGAGTGCATTGCAGTAGTCTAGTTTAGAGATCACCAGAGCGTAGATTACTGAGACCAGGCTATCCCTGTCCAGATAGGGGCGTAGCTGGGCCACCAGCTGAGGCTGGTAAAAGGCACTCCTTGCCACTGAGGCCACTTGAGCCTCAAGTGACAAAGATGGAGATCTGGGTTCTAGTCCCCGCTCGGCCATGAAACTCACTGGGTGACTTTGGGCCAGTCACTGACTCTCAGCCTAACCTACCTCACAGGGTTGTTGTGAGGATAAAATGGAGAGGAGGAGGAGGATTATGTAAGCCACCTTGAGTTCCTTGCAGGAAAAAAGGCGGGGTATAAATATAATAAATAAATAAATAAATAAATAAAATAATGGCTCCAGGAGCACCCCCAAGCTACGAACCTTCTCCTTCAAGGGGAGTGCAACCCCATCCAGAACAGGTTGAACACCCTCCATCCGGTCAAAGGAACCACCCACTAACAGCATCTCAGTCTTGTCTGGTTGAGCCTCAGTTTGTTAGCCCGCATCCAGTCCATTGTCGCAGCCAGGCACCGGTTTCAGCACATCCGCAGCCTCACCTGCTGAAGATGAAAAGCGTACTGATGGCAACGCACTCCAAACTCCAGATGACCCCACTCAGCGGTGTCATGTAGATATTAAATAGCATTGGGGGATAAGAGCCGACCCTGAGGAAACCCCGTACTGGGAGAGTCCATGGGGCTTGAGCTAACATTCCCCAAGCACCACCCTCGGAGAAACGGCCCCTTCAAAGTAGGAGCGGAACCACTGCAATGCAGTGCCCCCACCCCCCACTCAGACAGCCTGCTTCCAGAAGGATACCATGGTCGATGGTACGAGCCGTGAGGATCAAGGAGTATTCAACGGGTACATCCCCTGCTCTCTCCCGACATAGGTATCATTACAGGGCGACCAAAGCTGTTTCGTGCAAAACCAGGCTGAACCGACTGAAATGGATCCGATAATCAGTCTCATCCAAGAGCACCTGGAGCTGGTTGGCCACCACCCACTCAAGGACCTTGCCCAGGAAAGGAACATTCGCCACCGGCCTAAAGTTGTTAAGATCTTCTGGGTCCAGAGAGGGTTTCTTCAGGAGTGGTCTCACCACCGCCTGTTTCAGGTGGCATGGGACCACTCCCTCTCGCAAGGAGGCATTGATCACCACCTGAACATGTGCAAAGGCACTCGAGTCTTGCCTAGCTGTCACCTCACAATCCAGGAGTAAAGCCAGGTCTAGGAGCACACTCAGATCACAAGCCTGCTCCTTCAAAGGGAGTGCAACTGTCAAGAACAGGCTATACATCTAACCCCAAGTTTCCTTTCCTGCTGACCAATAGCACCTCATCTGAATTAAGTCTCAAATCATTGCCTTCATCCAATCCATCACTGCAGCCAAGTACTGCTTCAGGATCTCCACAGCCTCCCTGAACACAAATGGAAAGGAGAGACAGCATCGGGTGTCATCATCAGGATATTAATAACATTTAAGCCAGTGGTGTAGAGGAGCCAGGGCTCACAGGGATGCAGTGGCAAGTGGCAACACTTTTTTACTTAACAGGAATGCTGTCATCATCTGCCACCCCCATCCCACACCCAAATTCCCTGTTCTCTCTGAGCTTAGCTGCAATCCTCAAAGTAGCTGGTAGGAAATATATTTTCCCAGCAACAATATAGTGTTCCCTGTTTTAATGCAAAGTATTTGGGTGGCTTCATCTTGAATGGGCAATGAAGCCTCATTAGCTTTACAACAACAACAATCCTGCCCCTGGTGGAGATGGAAACTGCTAGAATTTATTTGTTGATACTGATCAACACAGCTGACAGAATTGTTGAACTCTCCTTGGGGGCAAGGCTATGAGGACCATCATAATGAGTGCCTGCACTTCAAAATTTACCACAACACCACTGACTGAAGCCCAAACTCCTGGACGATCTTTCCCAATGATTTCATGTAGATGTTGGATAGCATAGGAGGCATGGTGGAACCCTGTGGGACCCCATAGCCTAAAGGGCTGAACAGTAGTTCCTCAGCAGCACCTTCTGGGATTTATCTCCCAGACAGGACAAGAGCCCTTGCAAAACTGTAGCTCCCAACCCCAACTCTGCCAGGGGCTGAGAAGGATACCATTGTCAATGGTACCAAAAGCTGCTGAGAGCTTCAGCAGAACCAACATTATATACTTTCCCTGCCCATATTCCACCATAGCTCATCCAGCATGGCAACCAAGGCTACCTCAGTCCAAAACCCAGGCTGCAACCCAGATTGGAGAGGGTCCAGATAATTCTTCTTATCTCCCTCCCACCCACTCTTCCTGTCCTGCAGATGTGTGAGTGGGATGTTTTTGAACACAGCTGAAAGAAGAGAGAAGCTGACTCTGGTCTGCAGGCTGGATTGCAGAGACTGTCAATGGGAAGGTAGGACCCAATCTCAGTATTGAAGGCTGAATAGCCTGCACCCCAGGTCAGGCCTCTGATGTTTGGCATTCATCATTCTTCTGAGAATAGTGTGAGCTGAGCTAGATACCTTTTAACAGCCAATTATGCAGTGGAAACTGGTGGCTCCAATGTCAGTGGGGCTCTGTGTATCTACTCCGGGCTTCAGTCTGTACTTTAAAGGACTATCCATGGTGCTGAAGCTATTTTGGGGATGGTGTTCAGCACCATGGATAGCTCCTTAATAGGTCAGACTGAAACCAGGAGTGGATACACAGCCCCACTGACATTGGAGCCACCAGCCTCCACTGCATTTATGATTCCACACCACCCTCATGACCCAGACTGGGTTTTTTTGTTTTGTTTTTGTTATCCCCCTACTGCTCTGGGAAGGTGCTTTCTCTCCTTCCCCCAAACTTCAACAACTTATGCAAACATGTTATATGCATCTTATTCCTCCTGTTGTTGGTCCCCAGCACCCGGGGCAAGGAAGATTTTCCACTCTGCTACTGCATCTTCAACTGACCCTTTAATTTAGCCATCATTCCGTAATAGGACTCTCATCACATAGCAAATTTAAAAGCAAATATTCCCCTCCCCTCACCGTACCTGACCTGATTTGTCAGGTACAGGTACCAGAAAACAGGGACTGTCCCTGACAACAGGGAATGTTGGTGCATTTGTGGTCATAGTTGCCACATCAACACTTGGGCAGTGTTGAGAACACTAGCTTCTGAGAACAGTGTGAGCTGAGCTAGATGCCTTTTTACAGCCAACAGTCCACCTCCACTCCCCATGACCCAGATTGGGCTTTTTGTTTCTGTTTTCCCCTTACTGCTCTGGGAAGGTGCCGTATTAGTGTTAGGGAGCTATTAATGTGATTTTGGTCGAATTGTATAGGTCACAGCTAGGAGAGTCATTGCAGGTAAGGAGAAGAGAATGACTGGGTTCAGACCACACAATAACCCACACTCAAGGGTTGAGTGTGGGTTGTCATTGAACTGTGGGTTGTTGCTGAAACGTGGGTTATCATGTTGTCTGGACCCAGCCGAGATAACAAATCATGGTGAACAACCCACAGTTCACAACCCAACAACAAGCTATGGGTTCTCTTCATGGGTTGTTCGTGGTTAATAAGCCATGGCTTGTTAGCGCAGCTTGGTTCAGACAACACAATGACCCATGTTTCAAGAACAACCCACATTTCAACAACAGCCCACACTCAGCCCATACCCAGCCCTTGGGTGTGGGTTATCATGTTGTCTGAAACCAGTCAAGGAAGGAAAATGGGACTTCCCTAGCTCTGCCCTCAAAGCTATTAGGCTTGAGAAAAAAGGGACCCAAACGGGTTTCCCAGACTCATCCATGCAAAGCTGTGTGTGTGTGTGTGTGTGTGTGTGTGTGTGTGTGATGTGGCCCAGGCATCCCTCAGCAGATCAATGTACAGTAATACCTTGGATTGCAAGTAACTTGGTTTGAGAGCGTTTGGCAAGACAAGCAATTTTTAAAATATTTATTTAATTTTTTTTGACTTGATATACAAGCGACATCTTGCAATACAAGTGCTGTAGTACGGCTTAAATTAAAAATCTCTGTACAATTTTTTTGGGGGGGATTTCATTTTGATATAAGCGTGTTTTGGATTACAAGCACGTTTCCGGAACGAATTATGCTCTCAATCCAAGGCATGATTGTACTAGCCAGAAGGAGCTTTATGCAGGAAGGTACAACTGCCTTGAGACTCTGAACCAAACAGAGGTTGAAGTGGAGGGAGAAAGGCTCCACCACCTTACCCCAAGGATTATCACCTGCACTTGGATCAGTAGAACCAATCCAGTTGCAGATCTCAACAAGGAGGTTGTGTGGCCCTTGTTAACTTAAATAAGCTTGTTTCTCGTCTTGTGTCTACGTGAAATAAACAAAATATGATATGATGCAGAATACTGTGATGGATTTTAATTTTTAGGGCTGTAATCCTATTTACAGCCCTAAAAATTACAGCCCTATGTAGTCCCACTGAACTCAGTGGGACTACATAGGAAAATAAATTCAGATGCCAAATCAAGTTAAGGATGGGAAACTTTAAAAAGTGATCCCCCCCCCCAACCAACACTTTATTTATGAAGAAGGAAAGAAAGTTCCCAACATCAAAAGATCTACTGAGAACAAGGAGAAAATAGATCTACACCTCAGAATGCTCAACTAGTGGAAACATCTGAAGAACACATTTAGGTCACGTATATTTTGCACATGGGTTGATAAACCTGGTCTAAACCTGAAAAGTATAAAGTCATACAGGTTATAAAGAGGGAAGACATTTATTGTTAATACATACCATGCTACACTAATTCATCTTACACTTGTAAACCTTCTGGGAGCAGGACTGGAGGTTATTATTAATATTTGCAGTCCTGAATCAAACCTACTCTAATTTTTCCATACTGTTCTCAAATTTCTGATTTTCCCATTGCTGAATTCCCATAGTGAATTTTCAATTTTCCCATTAGTTATTGCTAATATGTGCATTACATATTTTAAATACGGTAAGTCTCCTATGCTATCAATCTTCAAAACAGTTTGGGATATCAAAGATAGCTTTTTCCCCTCATTGTATACACAAAATAGCTTTGTAAATGTGTAACATATGGAAGAAATAAAAGTCTATAGGTTGGTAAAATGGAGCATAAAAGCATTTTGCTAACATTTGCTAGCATCTAATGCCACTGCATCTTCAGCTCCATCAAACAGTAGAACATCATTCTATCACTGCCATTTATAGAGCAGGGCCTAAATGAGTTAACAGATGGGAACATGCATTTAAAATACATACACCTTCACATTTAAGCTGATTATCAAGAAGCAAAAAGGCAGTGCCAGCGAGTAATGAATTGCTGCCTGATTGTTGTGATGAAAACTCCCTAGTAAATGTCTTCCTGAATGCATACACAATAGGCAAACCCCTAAAGCAACATTTGTCCATTTATGTAAAAAAAAAAAAAAGAAAGAAAGAAAATTAAAAAGCTGATTGGCAGCCATACAAATGTGTTGTTTTCCTTCTGCCAAATACCAGCTTTCTATTTCCTGATAAAGCAGAGCACAAATCTTTCCCAGCACAGATGTTGCTCGTAAAGCATCATTTGTCAGTGGGACTTATACAAGGAGATACTAATCACAAGCCAGCAGACTGATAGTACAGCTTGCAACACTTTGAGTGTGGTGTATTAGAGTCAGTAATTCCTATTGACGTTAAAAGGTATTTTATAAACACAAGTGGGCATCTCACTTGGCCCCTCCAGTTATAAGATCAGTATTCAGAAGAGGCTTTAGCAACAGACAGAGAAATTGGTGAGATGCTTTCCGCAGTTCAGTTGCTTAATGTTTGACTTTGGACTAAGAGCTTCTCTACATGAGGCTTTTAACCCAACACTTTACCAAGGCTTCTGCTTTCAGATACTTTGCGGGATTAAGAGTGGCTCCTTTACACATGCCCCGCCCCCGGATTTTTTCTTTCTCTGCCTTTCTATATGTTCCATTACACAAACACAAGGTGGCACTGCAGTATAGTGGAATTATGAAAATACAGGACCTTTCATTCTGGTCATTCTGCCATTTTCAGATAATACTACACTTTTCTCGCTCTGAAAAAAAGCCACAGAAATGCTTGGAAAACACGGAGAGGCCCTGGAAGATGACGATGTTGTGTAAAGCGCCCAAAAACTACTGCGACTGAGGAATCATGAGCGCACAATAATGCTCTGATGGGGTTCCCTCTCTTTAGATGGTAATTGATAATGTGTCTTAGGGTACAATCCTATGCATGTTTAGACAGAAATCCCAGTGGTGCTGGCTGTGGAATCCTGGGAATTGTAGGACTTTTTTCTGTCTAAACATGCATAGGATTGCGCCCTTAGTTCACTTACTCCAAAATGTGGCGAGCCAGCCCAGCTGTGTTTGAGGGCCCTTCTGCTCAGTGGGGCCCTGGATGTCTGCCCCAAAGTCTTGCCCTGATGGCGCCACTGGATGCTTTCTCTCCTTCCCCAAACCTTCAACCGCTTAGGCAAAAATGTTGCATTCATCTTATTCCTCCCGCCGTTGGTCCCCAGCACCAGAGGCAAGGAAGATTTTTTGCTCTCTTAGTGCATCCTCAACCGACACTTTAATTTAGCAACCGTTCTGTAATAGGACACTCATGGCAATTTAAAAGCAAATATCCCCCCCCCCTACTGTACCTGATTGGTCAGGTACAGGTACCAGAAAACAGGGACTGCCCCTGTCAACTGGGACTATTGGTGTGTTTGTGGTCACAGTTGCCACATCAGCACTGGGGTAGTGCTGCTGTTTAGGGGAGGTGGCCAACCCATCAAGCCAGCCCAGCTAGGGAAGGGAGACTGGCAGTGGCTTTCCGGAGGTCTTGAAAATGGACTATCATCATCCATCTGCATAGATTTACCTTCCAGTCTGCTTAGCCCTACACATTTCCTGGCCTTGCTGACAGACTGAGCTGTTTTATATTATCATTTAATATTTATATATATATTATCTGACCACTAAACTGCTTGCTGCCAGTCCAAATCATGATTATTATTCATTCATTCATTCATTCATTAAAAACCATGTTCTTAAATGGCTCTTGCAGTACGCTGTATAAAATATATCACAGCCTCAGAGCAGGGTGTGCTTCACTGGTAAAATTATCTTGCTAATGACTGAAGACATTTCCCACTACTTTGAAAAAAAAAGTATTAACATTAAGGGTGTGTGTGTATAAAAGGGGAGACAGGAATCATTACGTTATTATTGCAGGATTTTGGAATGACAAGATAATTAGATTAAGAAACTATATTAGCCTAATTGCTATTAGCAGGTAATTTGCTCTGGTTGTAGTAACTGAATTGTCATATTACTCCTGAATGAATGAACATGGGGTGGTAGATGACATTTTCATCAACATACCACAACAACATTAATCTCCACGGAATATTAAAATGCTTTAAGGTGCAATCCTATGCATGTTTAGACAGAAAAAGTCCTACAACTCCCAGCATGGGTACGCAGGGAGTTGTAGGCCTTCTTTCTGTCTAAACATGCATAGGATTGCACCCTTAGTGGCAATGCAGTCATGTATATATTGACAGCTTTTTGATGAGGAAGCCACTCTTCCATATTGACACAAGACAGCAGGAGATTTGGGAGCTTTATGTCAGATAGTTCACCCGATTGGCTCTGGTGTCACCTGACACCCTGGGCCAGAAGGATTCTGGGCTGCTTGTATGAGGGCCAAATTATACATTACCCTTACTGTATAGCATTGCATCTTTCCCTCTCGCTCTCTCTTTCTTAAATTAATTACAGGCTTGGGGTGTGATTGGGGGGATCATAATGCTTGGGGAGGAGACGCTTATTCTGGGAGGAAAAGGATAAGCCTCCCCTCCCCATGTGGTATCCCAGTTAATGAACATACTTGCATTGGTGGTTGTCCTGAATTAGAGGATTTTATTCATTGTATTTTGTGCTGTCCCTTATACAATGACCCAAAGGAACAGTTTTTGGTACCCTTAATTGCAAGTTTCCCTAGTCAGAGTTCCTTGGATATGGCTTTCTATCTCTTAGCAGATATGGATAAATATGCGAGCTGGCATGTAGCTCTCTTTGCAATTTCTGCTAAGAAAATTAGAAAGAAATATATAGCAGAGAACAGAGATAGCTATCAATTGCAAAGGAGATGACCATATTTAACCGCATTTGATTTATATTATATTACTGATTATTTCTATATTTTTAAATTTTGTATTTTATCAAAATTTAATTTATATAGTACATTATAATATGTACTATATTATAATATACATCTAATTTAATTCTGATAGCTGTTAACTGTCCAGAGGATGATTTTAGTTAATGAGATTTTATTGTTTTGTCCAGTATATGGTAGTGACATAATTTTAAAATCTGCATTTTAAATTTTGTAACAAATATATTAACGGTTCGTATTGTATATACTGCGGAGGCCTTTGACTAAAAGCAATAAATCTGACAACGACTACTACTACTACCCTCCCCATGTGCAGCCATTTCTTCCAAAATCACCTTCCCCCCCACACACATGTAATCAATTTAAGAAAAATAAAAGATGTGGCTACACATTATACAGTAACTGTAATGTGTAGTCGGGCCTTGACTATTTGATTTGGATCTGCATGAAATTTTCTCCTTCAGCCACCAGCCCCAATGGTGCAGGGAGTGAGTGTCTGATTTGGAGGGATTTTGAGTCCCATGGCATGGCAGGACATTGAGAAATTTTGCTAGAAATATGTGCAGAATAGTTTAAATTACCTCTCTTGTTCATAATTTTACATGTTAACTATTTTGATTTTTCTTTTTAAAGGTAGATGGATAGATGTTTGAAACTACATTTTAAGACTCTTCAGAGTCTATTATACATTAGCCTGTCTGATCAGTGGATCTGATGCCTGCCTGGATGCCCAAGTCAGATACCCATCCTTGGGTATGAGTGTCTGATGCCTGGATGCCTAAATCAATATTCCCCTCTTGTTTTTAAAATGCTGAAAAAACAAACAAATAACCTTGGGCTGTGCAAGGGTTGGTTCATAATTATTCAGTGTTTTCCCTCACTGGCTTGGACCGCCACTCAGAAAACCAGGGGACTAATTCTGTCACCCCAGTTGAACACCAGGAGAATATATCAACTATATATTTAGTTCGACAGAATCAGAGAATAACAGTGTAGTAAAGAACAGTGCCTCCCCACCCCTGATATTGCAGAGTCTGCTATGTTTCTTGCAGGTGAGCAGCTACAGCAATTCAGGTGCTAACTCAGAAGTCTGGGTGCTCTTGCCCCTCCAAGTAGTAGGTCAACCAACAGGGGCTGTGCTTGAGGGGACAGACCTGGGTTGCAATCTGGAGCTTTAAAAGCACTGAAGGGTCAAGATTTCAGCTTGCTCTTCCAGAGTGTTGCGAAGAGACAGTTCCAGTGGAATTATCATGCCCCTGGTATTCTCCCTCCCTCCCTCCAGCATCCCCAGATGGCTGTTTCATGTTCTGCCTGGATTCCAATAAACTTTGTCCACATAGGGCATGAACTAATGTAGGGTAAAGCAGTATTAAGGTTAAAAGAAATTAAACTATGTGCCAGATCCCACAACCCCATCCTCAGGAGGGAATAGCATGATCAGGATGAAACCATAGAAAAGTTTCTTATCTCTGGTAGCCACCTGTTTAACCTCTATGGTGGAGGTATCTAGAGAATGGGCTCCAAAGATTTTTTTAGACAGTGTGAAGAAACTGATTTGTGAGGTAAACGTTTGATATGTTTATATGTATTGTTTTGAAACAGGGATTGAGGTGTGTGAAAGGGTTAATATTGAAGGGGGAAAAGGTGTACTTTTTATTCCTGGCTCTAAGCTGAAAATAAAAGACACTCATTTTTCCTTTTACAGTTAGCCCGTTCACATCTCAGTCTCTGTTTCAAAACAATACATATAAACACATTAAACTTTTACCTCACAAATAGTTTCTTCACAGGCAGGTTCTTCTTGGAGAAATAAGTCCAGCAGTTACATGAAAGTACTAGCTACTCAACCCAATAAGCCACTATTTTAGGGAAAGCCTTCTGGTTAGGAAACATATATGCAATACTTTTACACCCTCTTTAAGGGTAAAAACCCCTCCCAAGGCAGCTTGAAATAATAATTTTTAAAAAATCAATAACACAAAGCAGAAACTAGAACTAACCAAGAAGAGCCTACAGTAACATTAAAAGCAGCCCAAAAATATTTATTTATTTATTTAATTTGTGCCCTGCCGTTCTACCAAAAAATAGCGCTCAAGTCAGCTTATAGAACAAATTAAAGCAGGAAAACAATAACAACCCCAAAATCAATATAAACCATAATCAGCACAATAAGACAAAACATAAATCCTATAAAACCATAATATAAAGACTGTACAATATGAAAAGTGTTCATCCACAAAAACACAAAATCTTCTCCCTCTTACAGTCTAGAGTGAACACCACAAAAGCAGCTCACAACAATTGGCCCATAATTAATGTCTAAATGCCTAGGAAAATAAGTACGTCTTTGCCTGGTGCTGTAAAGATGGCAGTGTTGTTGGTGCCAGACGAGCTTCCTTGGGTCTCAAGGAATTGTTCTCCAATTATTCTAAAAACTTATCCACTTTGGGCCATACCTTCTGGTCAGCACAGGACAATGAAAACAGATAAATTACAATAAAATAATATTACAATAAACCTATAATTTGACATCTTAATTGTCCATGATACTGAATAATCATTTACTCTCCTACCCTGCAAAAGTCTTGCCCTAATTGAAGTTGAAATAAATAAGGCTAATCTGGCACTAGGGCAGCCTTTTCTTGACACTGCTGGCACTGAGAAACTCTTACACCTGGGGAAATCAAGGATCTCTAAGGCTTCCTGCGACAGGATCAGACTGAAACTTCTTAGGAGGACACCTTTACTTTCATTTACTCCCTTGCTCCTTGCCCAGCTATATTCCATGATTAGCTGTTGCCCACTGCGGCTTCGCTCGCATGGATTTTAGGATTTGGTACAATTGTTTTTAAAGCAAACATGAGTTTTTTGTCCAAACTGTACTGAAATATAATTTACAGGTTGATGTCTTAACATAATAAGCAATGTTCATCACAGACGTTAGTCGGGGTGTATTGACAACAAAACAAAGATACTTGTTCCATTCATATGCGACCATGACTGTTTTCTTGTTGGAATTACAAACAGACAATGAGACAGACCAAAAATTAAAAATTATTTATTTGGCATCTGCAACCTACAAAAAAACCCTGTTTCAGTACTTCTTTGTAAACTACATTAGTGGTTCTCCCTTCAGGTGCTAGGATGACCAGAGAGTTAGGTGAGCTCACTCTGGAACAGGCCACGTAAAACTGCCCATGTGAGAAGCAGTCTTCCCTTAGGTCAATCCCCGCTACCTTCAAAGTCTGCCCCTGCGACTTGTTTTTACATTTAAATTTTCAATTTGCATTTTAATTTTTTTTTTTTTTAATGGAGAAGAAAAAAAAAAACAGGTTTAAAAATGAAAAGAGGTTTTGTTTGGTTTTTTCTCCTTGAAGGCCTGCGAGAGCTGTATGGAAAAGATACAGAGTCTCTGACTGAAAGTGTAACATTTAGGCTGGGTGCTGGCAGCAGAAATCTTTTCTGACAGAAATATCTGATCTTAAAGAAAAATCAGGTTAATCCTGAGAGTCTACAGGTGATGAAGAGTGACCATGCCAAGTTTGGGGTAGATCCATCAAAACATGATGGAGTCTATGCGACGACACCACACACACAGCAGTCATGCAGTCAGTCAGTCATTTAAAAATTTTCCCTCCCTTTTCACCCCCTTAGAGAACATTTTAAGTGTCATATGAGCCATTTGCATAACTGCTCCTATTGGCTCCTGCAGCAATTATGAGGTGAGGCCAATTTGCATAACTGCTCCCCTGTTGTTTTGCCCATCGGAGATATGACAGTGGGGTGATTCCCCCCCTTTTTCACCCCCTTAGGGATGGAATTTCTGAAAATCCTTCCTTAGTGGGTGTCTACATCATAAAAACAACGTTCCTTCAAAATTTCACGTTCCTAGATTAAACGGTTTGAGCTGGGCGTTGATGAGTCAGTCAGTCAGGACTTCTTTTATATGTATAGATAATGGCTTAATTTGATCCTTCCATGTCCTAAGGGGAACCTGTCCACCCAATTTGATTGTCCCATTATACTAAGCATGAATTTTTTTTCCATTTTGGATGTACCTTTTCTTTAGGGGCCAATACATTAAATTCTACTTGTACGCGATAACTCCAGTCCCTATAGATAATGGGTTGTCTACCTGATCCTAAATGGATATAACTATTTCAGCCCAGATTATCCCAGCACTTCTTCTCTTGCCAAGGAAATAGCTATTAGTCTGGGAGAGACCAATTCATTGGAATTAAATATTCCAATCCTGCCATTTCTCAGGGTATGGGTGTTTCTGAACTAACCAAGTAGATGAAAGTTTTCTAGATAGAACATCAACTGTCAACTCAAAATCAATTACTTTAGTAAGAGGCTGAGCCACCTGTCGATCTTGAACATTGACAGGATAACTCAATAGAGGCCTAGGAATGGTTGGCTATTGGTTTACTCCCAAAGTTAAATGCTTGCTTTTTAATACTGACGATATATGCAAAATAGGTTTTTGCTCATGATGTGGAAAGGCTGTACAGGCAATCAAGAGCTTTTCTTTCAAAAGCTCCATAGAATAATCAGTTATTGAAGTTCAGCCTTACCCCACCCTGAAATAGAGCCCACAGTAGATTTTGAAGAACACAGGATTGATGGATTAAAGTCTGAATATTCCAGTGGATTGCATCATTTTAAGAACCACTCTCTCCCCATGTAGATAATTTAGCTCTGAATGGGACAATAGCAGTCTTGCAAGTTTCTAGATCTCTTGGAATTGGGTAATCTTTTTTCTTCTTTCTTGCATAACTTTAGACAATTATAGATAAGTATTCAATGAGGCTGTTGTGCAAGCAGCCCCTCATGCCAATTCCATTGCACAAGTGGGACCCACCACTTGTACAATGGAGATTTAATGCTTCCTATAGAAGCCCTGAAACAAGCAAAAATGCTCGTTTCTGGATCAGGACAGGTTGGTGGAGCTCCCTCATATGAACTCCACTGGACTGTCCCATTTCAGAAATGAGCATTTTTGTTCATTTCCAGATGCTCCCAGAAGCTCTAAATCTCCATTGCACAAGCAGAAGTACCCCATTGGATACTGCCCATAGTTTTTAACATGATGTACCAAAAATATCTAATATCATGGAAAATAATATTACTGCTACAAATTCAATTCCATACAAATGTACCAGATAATTACTAAATTCTTGTTCTAATCTAAAGGGAATAAACATTGGATTCTACTTATTGACATCATTTAAAAGTGCATTATATCTTACAGAGTTCTCTGGGAAGATGGAAGCTATTTGTACCTACTGAGGAAACAGAGAATTATTCCCTTAGTATTTTGTTATGCTCTGTTCCAATATCTAAATCTAATCATTATCTCACAACAGATGTAGCAGTCTGAGTGCTTTCCCCCCTATTTTTAGCTTTAAAATCAAAACTGAAATCATGCAAAGCCTTTCATGTATTCCTGCCTTGCACAGTTTTCTGAAATGAAGCATCAATCTTTTAAATTATACATTCAACCAAAAGGACCTATCGTTTTAAAAATCTGCACTAGGTTACAATGCAAACCTGACAAAACTGAAGAAATGAAGTGTAGTAGGATGCAACCTAATAACTGCCTGCTAACAGAGTCAGCATACCTTTTCTCTGTATATTGTTTTTCTTTACATTCTCTCATGTTTATTTTTGCAACTACCAAACAGAGTTTTGCACAACTCTCCTTTGTCTGCTTTTGTGACCTGTTGCCTTGGTAGACGGTGAATTTTCTTTAGGCAATTGCTCTCAAAGTTTCAGCAGTGGTAGCCTTGCAGAACAGCTTTTTCAAGCTACAGTTTGGGGGACATGTGGCCCTCCAGATGTTGTTGGACTCCAACTCCCATCAGCCTAGGCAGTGTAGCCAGTGGTGAAGGGTGGTGGAAGTTATGGTCTAGCAACTTCTGGTGTGTGGGGGACACTTTCCCCCTCTCTGAGTTAAGGGCTGATGCTTCCCTCTGCTCAAGACCAGATCTGGAGCTCTTGTGAATCTGGGAGCATACTGAGGGGAAAAGCCCAGAGCCTAGAGCACACCAAAGCCTGGATTCCTTCCTATAGCTTGTTCTGATGGGCAGTACAAAAGTGATATCTCTAATTGATATATCTGTTTATTAAAACAGGCATGGGAAGAAGGTAGATCAGAATCTGCTGGTATCTACTTCAATGGCTACCAGTCAAGAGGGCTATATATTACCTTTAGTACTGAATACAGCACACCTCTGTATATCTATCAGTTGCTGGGGAACATGAGTAGGAGGGTGCTATTGCACCCATGTCTTACTTGTGGGCTTCCCAAAGGTGGCTAGTTGGCTACTGTGAACAGACTACTCAGCTCGATAGGACTTTGATCTGATTCAGCATATTATTATGTTCTTCTCTGTGGGTAATCTGCAGTAGATCTTCAAGGGTTTCTTTCTTTTATAAAGATATTTCTTTCCTGCTTTTGGCCTTGATTCTTCAAGGCAGCTTACAAAACAGCAATTAAACCAGTATACATGAATTCATGGTGTAGGGAATTCCTGGTGTAGGGAACAGCAGCTGCAAAGGACCTTTCCTGCTTCTTGGCCAGCTGAACCTGTGATGGAATCCAGATGGCAGCCTCTGCTGCTGATGAAAGGGAGCTCAAGAGGAAAAAGGTAGACCTTCAGATATCCTGCTCCCAAACCATTAAGGACTTTAAAGGCCTTCACTTTGAATTGTGCTTGGAAAGGAACTGGAGTCCAGTGAAGACTGAATTTTTGCTAGGAGTTGTCTTCTACGTTTGGGAGACCCCAAACTGAAAATATATTTTGCTTGCTTTATGCTGCCTTGGTATTCCACTGTTTTCCTTCCCTCCAGCACTGCTGTGTTGTAGAGAGTCTTTACATGGAGGAAGAGCACATGGAGGAGCATCACACTTCTTGCATATTGACAGCCTACTGAAAGAAGCATCCAGTTTAATGTGACACTTATATTGCCAAACTTCAGGCACAACTGTGTGGCTCCATCCTGCCAGGGATTGCTGAAATCCACTCCATGTTTGCTGCCGGTGGTGGTGGTGGTGGATCTTCCAGTCTTTAGAAGCTTTCATATCCTTCTCAATTAGCCAGAGCTGAATTGGGAACTTCTGCATCTTCTCTGGCCTTAGCCAGAGATAATCCTTCTCCTGATGAAAGAGGTTGTGTGTCATACAGCTGGAAAATAATACATGTGCAATGTAGATGAGATAATATCCAAATAGCAACTGTTGCCAGGGAGCATCAGTGCGCCTCCATTTTATGTTCCCTTTCAATCACCCTGGCTTAAAACATCTCCATTTTGTCTAGCAAGTGTTGGCTAGCAAGAGATAGCACGTTAGGATAGATACACCTGAAATGTCTCCATCCTTTAAGGGTGGGACCTCTTGGAATCATTAATGATTAACCTCCCGCTGTTTTCTAATTCAGTCAAAGCAACATTGTGTTACCTATCAATTAGTTATTAAGTGACCTACCTAGATCATGCTAGTTTCTGGGCCAGCTCTGCTACACAGAGAGTAGCCTGCCCTCCAGCAGAATACAGCAAGGGTTAAGGTGGGGAGAAGTGGCCATAACACTTGAACTAACCACCCCCCCCTGGATTCCCTCTGCATGGTAAAGTAGTTCGTAAACCTGAGTGTCAAGCAACTGTGGGAGCACAACCAAAAGGATCAACAAGCAATAATATCAGCACAGTGGTAATAATGAAGGTCTTTTTAAACAGCTCTCCAATGAGAGGGGCTGGGGGGGGGGGCGCAGGAGATGTAGCACATCTGCTGCATCAGTTTGAACTTTGGCTCTGTCCATAAAATGAATATACACAATCCTAAACATGTTTCCTCAGAAGTAAGTCCCACCTTGTTCAATATCAAGCAAAAAACATGCATATGATTGCAACCTTGATATTGGTAACCGCCAAGTCTGAGCACCATTTGAGATGGTTGTAAGAACTAAAAATTTGGATTGGTCTTTGGAAGCCATGATTGAACCAGGAAAGGTTTAGTATATTTGATTCTGCTTGAATTTTATTTTGTTTTACTTTATTTTAATGGGAGTTCATGTGCTCTTTTCATTTTGTTATTTGCCCCAAGCCTTCATGGTTGATTAGAAACTAAGACAAAAAGTAAGTTACCCATATTTCTGATTATTTGGATATATTTTGCCATTCAGTAATGAGCTTGCACTGTGTCTTGTTGAGGAATGTGAAAGGGAGGGATAAAATAAGTATCCACTGAGCTTTCAAATAATACCAATAATAAATGTCATAAATAAATGTAATGTTTTAATTGCATTATTAACGTCTATTATTGGTATTATTTGAAAGCTCAATACTCTTTGCATTTTCTGAGCAGAAAGTGACAGAGCTTCGTTTAGGTAGCATTTTGTCACTTGGAAAAGTCCCTTTTCAGTGCTGTTGTTCATGCAACATTGAATAAATTGTTGGCGTTAATTATTGTTCAGTACTGTACATGCAGCACTTTTGTCGAGCAACTACAATTATGTTTCAAGCTTGCAAGGCGCTCCAAGCTTCAGATACTACAAGTGAAGCTTATTAAGCATGCATGCTGAAAAATGAAGTTTATTCATGGGCAGGAAGTATAAATACTGTAGGAAGTTGCTTCTCACCACCACTTAAATGTTGATAGTCACATGCAGTTCTACATTATACAGCAGCAGCAGCCTCATGTTGTGCTATTTGAAAGCTCAAGTAACACAAGTATTGAGCTTTCACAGGCGTGCCACTTTCTGGAAAATCAGGGAAAGGCAGGGAAATGGAAATTTCATCAGGGAAATTTTTATTAAGTTATAGTCATGTAATGGATTTTTTGAGATGCCGCTGCAAGAGGACAGTCTGCACTTGAGGCAGTTGGAGTAGAGAATCCACAGAATACAAGTGTAATGTAATGATATACACATGTCCCATAATATGATTATATGATTTTGAAAAAGTTTATTGGTTGTTGTTAACAGTAAAACAGAATAAAATGAACCTGCATGTGATAGTATTATTTTATCGTGGAGAAGATGACTGGCTTCTTGCAACTGGGTTGCATTCAAACAACCTGGAATCAGTTTCAGTTGATTTGAAGATCTGAATATTTTGACGGAGGCCAGCAAATTGTGTCCAGCTGCACTTAGTAGCCAGCCATTATTTCTTCTAGCCAGCTGTAAAGTCCAGTCCTGCCACAATTTGTCTCCCAGCAAGTGTACCTGCCAGAAATGAATATTGTAGCACTTTGCAAAACCAACTTTGCAAACGCTGGGGTAAAAAAGGGTGTAGGGGTGTAGGAAGGACCCTCAGCAGCAGAATCTTCAGGGTTTTTTTTGGGGGGGTGCTCATGTGCCCATGGGCTGCCCTCAGTTTTCTGAGTGTGGATAACCCACACATGAGGTCCTCCCCAAAAACCTGGGGATCATATGGCAAAGGGTGTTCTGGGGCCCCCCCTCCATTGCCCCCCTTTCCCAGCAGAATCCTGGGGGGGGGGTCAGAGTGATCACAAGTCCTAAGTGTCCCCTCAGTTTTGCCATTGACCCCAAGTTGCTAACACCTTGGGGAGAAGCAAAACATGGGGGGATTCTCAGTGCCAGGGGTACGCGAGTTTGAGGTTACTTTGACACATGTCAAACCGAGCCCTCCCTCCTGTCAGTGGGAATCCCCTCTACTTTTGAAGGTTCCCCCAATGCTAGCAGTGGGGGGACACTTGTAAAACTGGGTGGGCTCTAGGGACATCTGATCTCCCCCCAAAAACTAGGGATTGTGTGCTGCAAAAAGGGGGGGAAGAGCCCCTTTCTGCAAACCATGGTCTCTCCTGGGGCTTTGCAAGGAGCTGACAGGTCTGGGCCTGTCAAATCCGTCAGCTCCTTGAGAAGGGGGGAAATACTTACCTGCAGGCAGCCTGGAGTAGGCACTGTACAGGGTGGGTGCCTAGCACAGGGACCCCCCTCATGCTAACCTGCCCTGCCTGCAGGAACGGTGCAGGGCTGTTTGGCGCCCTAGGCCAAATTATATTTAGCGCCCCCCCTCTCGTGCCATGGGGGGGCTTCAGAGCAAAGCAGCCCTGCTCTGCAACCCCCCCATGCCGCCGCCGCATCACCACCACCTACCTTCCCCCCACCCCCGCTGCTGGCTGCTGCTGCTGCTGCCGCCTCCTCCTCCTCCTCCTCCTCCTCCTCCTCCGACGCGACGGGACCCCCACGCTTTTTTTTTTTTGCCGGGGAAACCAGGGCAACAGGGCTGTTTAAGCCCTGTTGCCCTGGTTCCTCCTCCCGCCAAAACAACGCCGTCGGGGCTCCAGGAAACGACGGGAGGTGGTTAGGTGGCTGGCTGGCGGCGCGCTCGGGGGGAGGTGCAGCTGAGGCGGAGCGGTGGGATGCGCGCCGGAGGCGAGGAAGGGGTGCGAACGCTGCGCCCTGTTCCGCCATATCGCCCTAGGTCTCTGCCTGTGTCTGGCCCTAGCGTAGCGCCGGCCCTGCCTGCCTGATATGCACAAATTGGGCAGGTCGGGTTAAAAAAAAAAGAGTGCAATTATTTGCACACATTATTGGTACAATTTTTTTTTAAAGGGGGTTTGTCCATGGGCAGCCCAAGGTACCACAGGTGGTCCTTGGAGGGGCACATCATGGATGTGTCTGCTTGATAGCTGGCTTTTGTGATCTCCCCTTAAAAAAAGTTAAAAAGAAAAGGTCAAACTACAGTGATACCAAAATGGGCCACAGCAATAAATGGGGGAAGCCTTTGCCAGCTGCCCCAAAGTGCCACTCACGCTGGCAATGGTGGTTGCTTGCTAGCCGCTTGGCAGGAGAAAGGGTTTTTTGTTGCTCTTGCCAAGCAGCTCGCTTGTAGCTGGGGTTGACTCACAATGGGTCATTTTGTCCAGGTTCCGATGACATGACAACCCATCATGAGTCAAACGGACCCTATTACAAGCTGTGGCTTGTCAGGGTGACTTACCGTATAACTAAGCCACCCTGTCCCTGACAAAATAAGCCACCCTGTCCCTGACAAACCCTTGCCTATAAGCAAGTCTCAATGTTTAAAGAAGCTCATATTGAAGTTCCTCTCTTGACCCCCCCCCCCAAATATGCTCTTGTACTTGTGTAGTAATAAAACTGTTATTTAATGCAATGTAACCTATGAATTCTTTTAACTTGGGGTTATTTTTGAATGGTGGTGAGGGAAATTGACAAAAGTTGGTCAGGGAAATGGAAAATGAAATTTCAGTGGCAACCCTGCTTCAGCAGCAGCAGCAGCAGCCTCATGTTGTGTTATTTTAGTATCCAACCAATCAAATGACAGTCATGTTAATTTGGTGGTCTCATATGAGCTTGCTTTTGTACCTTTGCAACCCAGTGGGTCAGAGGAAAAAGCATGACCAGTGTAAAAGACCACCGATTCAAGATTTTAATGGAAACATATCCATGAGTTTATTGATACACAGTGACAAAAATAATATTATCTTCATAATAGTAACTTGAAGACAAACATAGGAACGTTAGGGCAGTATCTAGTGCTACCACTCCACTTACTCAATTGACATAGCACTAGCATAAGCGACTTCTAGCACAACACCAATAGCTGGTGCAATGGAAGTGGTGTAGTGGTAAATTTTGAAGTGTGGGCACTCATCATGACACTCCCCATAGCCACACCCCAGGAATAGTCCAAAATTTCCACCAGCTGTGCTGATCCATATCAAGAAACTAGTTCTAGCAGTTTTCATCTTACCTAGGAGTATGTCTTTTGTAAAGCTTCATTGCCCATTCTAGGTCAAGCCACCGGTGCCCACATACTTTGCATTGCAACAGGGAACAATATATTGTTGCTGGAAAAATTCATTTCACCCCAGCTACTTTGAGGACTGCGGGTAAGCTCAGAGGGAACAGGGAATATTGAGGTGGGTGGCAGATGATGTCAGTGTCCATGCTAATAAAAAAGTGAACATCCCTGTGATCCCTAGTTCTGCTACACCACTGCTCCACAGGTTTTCTGGGGTAACCTGTCATGCGAGCATCCACTATTGGCATTGTGCTAGAGGTCAGTTACACTAGTGCTATGTCAAGTGGGAAGCAGAGTGTCAGCATTGGATACTGCCCTTAGTATGTAGAAAATATTATGAATGCTCAGAGAAGGTAATCAGAAAGCAATAAACAAACCAACAGAACAATATAAATGATTTAAGAATGGTTTTGAAATGTAATTAACAAAGCAATAAAAGCAATTTCAATACAAATCCTAGGCTTACATCTTCCTCCAGCCCATGCCATATGTTTACAGGCTATTTTAAACCACTCCACTATGCAAGGCAAAATTAATATCTACTAATCCAGTGCAGTGGGCCATGGATTCTTCCATCTCCATCAGAGCCAGTCAGTGCAGTGAAGCAAAGGTTCCAGTTGCCTCCAGTCAATACCAGGGGGAGAGGAAATGGAAAATATCCAAAAGTATCCCAGAGAAGAAGGGACTAGTAGTAGCAGAAGAAGCAGCCACTGAATGTGCCCAGAACATCTTTTTGTATTGATCAGACACAGGAGCAGATCCCCCCACCCTCTACATCTGTATACATTTTCTCACTTGTGTGAAGGCACATCTAGGGCAAAGTATAACTAGGACCCTATTTTTCTATAGATCAGCACATATTTTCAGCACATTCTTCCAAACATTCCAATAATATTATGATTCCATGTTCTTTGTGAGCCCGTTGTAGTTTATTTATTTATTTATTATATTTATACCCTGCCTTTTTTTCCTGCAAGGAACCCAAGGCGGCTTACATAATCCTCCTCCTCCTCTCCATTTTATCCTCACAACAACCCTGTGAGGTAGGTTAGGCTGAGAGTCAGTGACTGGCCCAAAGTCACACAATGGGTTTCATGGCCGAGTGGGGACTAGAACCCGCATCTCCTGAGTCCCAGTCCAACATATTCACCACTACGCCACACTGGCATATACTGTTATCTTCGTATTTTATCAGCAATGAAGATGCCAAGGTCTCAAACTGACTGTCACTGAGATTCAGCAAAATCCCAAGCAGCCTACACAAAATTGGATTCTTCATCATCATGGCTGGTCTGATATCTACTGAATTCAGTGGTGTTCTGGTCCTAGCACGAGCAAGTAGACAGACAGGACTCAGTTAGTATAGATGTGGCTTGAGCAAATTAATGGTTTGGTTTGCAACTTCAAAGTTAGTTATGTCTGCATTGGGGGGAAATGCAAATGGATTGTGCATTTCACACTTCATCACACGTCTTGTCATAGATAGCAGTGTATTTCAAGGTTTCCTAGTGTGAATGTTAGCACTACATTAAGTGCTAATTTTATTACAATGTCTCAAGTTTTTAACTGAATAAATATCTTGCAGCTACTATCTCATCCCTCCTCATCCACTATCAGACAGAGTTTGTATGTCCTCCTCACCAACCCAAATTAAGCTTAAGTAAGACCCAAACTACATATTACATGTATCACAGAGAGCAGCAGTTCTGTGTTTTGGCCCTGTGTTTCCCCATTCATTACCAACTTTATTGTATGCCTGCGAAACATGGACTATCTATTAACGTCATTTCCACCTCCTTGAAAGATTTCATCAACGTTGCCTCTGGAAAATCCTGCAAAAAATTACTTGGGAAGATAGGCGAACAAATGTCAGTGTACTGGAAGAAGCAAAGACTACTAGCGTTGAAAAAATGATCCTTCAATGTCAACTTCAGTGGACCGGTCATGTTGTTCGAATGTCTGACTGCTGTCTCCCAAAGCAGTTACTTTATTCCCAACTCAAGGATGGAAAGCGGAATATCGGTGGTCAGTATAAAAGGTTTAAAGATGTTCTTAAGACTAATATAAAAAAATGCAATATAAACATTGAAAACTGAGAAGCTCTGGCCCATGAACAATCTAAATGGAGGTTGGCCTTTCACAAAGGTTCCATGGACTTTGAAGAAGCCCGAGTGCAAGGTGAAAGGGAGAAACGTGCTAAGCGAAAAGCACATCAAATGAATCCTTTACAGGACCATCTTCCATCTGGTAACCTGTGTCCTCACTGTGGGAAGCTGTGTGGATCTAGAATTGGCCTCCACAGTCACTTACGGACCCATCGCTAGAGTCTACACAATTTTATACAATTTCCTCTTTATATAATTTTCTTTTTGTAATTTTATCCTGGAAGACAATCTTACTCGGTCACAAGTGATCGCCTACTATCCCCATTCATCTTTAATTGAAGAAGACCTGCAGTCACAGTGTGATATCACATAAAGAATTCCTCCCTCTGCCTGCAACAGGTAGCCAAGAAGTAGAGTGGGGATATGAAAACTCCAGGTGCAATGGTATCATCACGTGTGTTCTTTTATTAAGCATTACTGGGGAGATGCAGGGAAGAGATGTGGGTTGACAGTGGCTCTCACTATGGATGGGGAGAATTTTGTTTGGTCTGCATTTGTAGATGAACTGACCTTATTCACACTTCCCAGACTAATATGTGGACCAGAACACAATCATCCCTGAGATGCTGCGCTTCTCCAAATTTAGCGGCACAGTTGTCTGCTCAAAGTGTGTGTACAAAAATGTTTACGGTATTTTAGGCAAAGTTGTGTAGAAACATGAGTATATTAGGGAAAATCTCATATAAAATGTATGTATGAGGGAAAGGTGCATATAAACATGAGTATATCAGGGAAAAATGCATACAACATACGTTAAGGGAAATTGTGCATGAACATATACATAGCTTCCACCGTGCATTAAAAACGTGGCTTTTCAGGCGGGAATATGGGGTGGGTTAGGATTTTTAAGTTTTGTACTGTTTTTAATTGTGTTTTATACTGTGTGTGTGTGTGTGTGTGTTCCCCCCCCCTGTATTTTATTAGATTGTACATCGCTCAGAGTGGCCGGATGTCTGGCCAGATGGGCAATTCATAAATATAACAAATAAATAAATAAATAAATAAAATGAAAATAAATGCAATTTGTCATGCAGTGGTGTTTTTCTTTTTTAAAAGAATCACAGACTGATGTAGAAGTCAGATGGAATGGATTTATGATTGAACACATGAGAATCTGACATGGATGAGAAATAGACTGATTTCTCCTCACCCCGCTCCTCAATGTAGTTTGGGCCTAAGCATAACTGGATTCACTCACATACGGTACATTCTGTTTTATCCTTGCTTCTTCCATTCTTCTCTCGTCTCGATATGTTCTTTCCAACAGGGATGAAATTTAGATTGTGCAGAGAGCTTCTCCCTCTCTCCCCTCTTTCTCATTTTCAAGTGCACGGGATGGGCGAATTTGTTTATTTCCAGTGCACGTCACTTTCACATGTTTTTCTCACAACTGTTCTGTTTCTGCATTCATTTGGGGTTTTTTCAAAAAATTCTCTGAAAGTACTCTGCCCCCCCCCCCAAATATGAGCAGTATGCTACCATATCATTGCGCTAATGCAAATTACATTGTGCTAGCATAAGGGACCTCTAGTGCAATGCCAATAGCGTTAGCTTGCACAACAGGTTTTTTTTGGGGGGGGGATACCATCATGCCAGCTAACACTATTAACATTACACTAGCAGTCCTTTACGTTAGCACAATGTAATTTGCGTTAGCACAGTGACATGGTAGGATAGTGTCCTGTGTATTTAACTGATAATTTTGCAATGTTTTAACTCCTGGGAATTGTGTCGCAACGTTCAGAGATATGTTCTGATCTGCACGTTAGTCTGAGGGGGGCAGATCAGGTTATTTTGTATAGGAATTCATACATTCCTCAAGCATCTCTAGATATACTCTCTATATTAATAAATAGCCATTTACTCTGAAATCCAATATATATATATATATATATATATATATAATACATCTAGAGTCTTTATTGTTCTGAAATTACTGGACTTCAGCATTTTTGCCCTCTCTAAGGGTTAGCTCAGGTTCCCTCCCATTCCCCCAAAAGCTGGTACAGCCTAGCATCCCAATTAACATTATGTATGCCATCCTTGTTTTTCTTTTCTTTCTTTTTTTTTTAAGAACCAAAGAAGTCCCACAATCCTGAGAAGCACATATATACTGTGAAAACATGAAAATAGCCGCCTGGAATCATTGTTGGGCAAGATCTAAAACATATATCAAATTGTACCAGAGGGATTCTGGTGCAGACATTTTATAGATGAACCCTCATTAATGAGAGTTACTGGTGAATGTGTTTCACTAATGAATTAATGTGCCTAGAGACGTGGCAGATTTTACATCACTTGTTAGATTAATTCAGTAAATACAGTCATGAAGCTATGAGGTCAGTCTTGTAATTTCAGAGGGAGTACGTCAAATGGCTTTTAAGCATTGTTGCCTGAAAGATGTTAGACTGAATCAAATATTTTGCTTTGTGCATGGCTTCTATGGTATGTTTTATGAGGCAGGTCAAGATAGATTATTTAAACGTTCCCTTGTGGCTGAAAAAGCATTTGAATATATTAATGTTAACAAATGTGTACTAGAGCCTTAGGCAAGTCTATGTGAGAAATCAAGAGGATTCTAAAGAAAGGAAGAGCTACTGTTTAATAAAACCTGGGACGCCACCTCCAGAGCTCTGAAGAACTGGAAAATTGTTTGGATTTAGCCAACTGCAGTATATTAATTTGGAGGGATGGGGTGGGCTAAGCATTGCAGCAGGCATCATCACAGAAGAACCAGTACAGTGTAGGAGGACCTATATGCGGTATCTGGGATTGGACCTCTACATGGTGTCTGGGGTTGCCATCCTTTGATCACTTACTCGAAAGAACAAACAAAGCCGCCCACCAGGGACTGCAGATTACATTGTGGCCAAATTGTTGCATGCATTCCAGTGTTTTCTGTGTTGTTCTCTTTTTCCTCAAACAAACCTGAATTGTGTAGATTTTTTTGTTTGTTTGCAATAAAATGCTATAGCACCTGTCCAGCTCTTGAGGCTTTTAAGGACTACTGTGCCTTTAAATATAAGCTTTCTTCTTGCCAGGCAGTTCTGCTTCTGCCCCCCTTTTTTTCTTCCTGTTTAGTGTCACTAAGGGATTAATGACAAACTACTTCTTATGTTCCCCAAAGGGTGGGTGGGTGAGTTAATTACTGGATTAAGTACCATATTTTCCTCTTTAAAAAAAAAGAGAGAAGGGGGAAATGAAAGGAATCCAGCAATTAATGCATCCCCCACCCCTCCTAGACAACAATTGTGGCAGTTCATCACTTATCCTCCAGCTGTAAGACAGGAAGCAATAAAAGGGGCAAACCTGCAAGAAAGAAGCTAGCAATTAACATTGCAGGAAACCTTTCTTTCATGAGGTTTAGTTATGATATTGACAGATCTGGGCTAGGGGAAGGCATTGCTGGATAATTTAATTCTGTGTGGAACCACCTTTTGAATTCCATCTCCAGCTGATTATGGAAAAGCAATACCACAGCAACACTAAAGGGCTGTAGTATGAAATCCACACTACATTCTCCACCCCCTGAACAAACCTACCTTGCAGGGTTGTTCAGAGGGATAAAATGGAAACTTCTTGGAGGATGGGTAAGAAACAACTGTAATAAATGGGAGCCCATCCTATCTCCCCTCTTTGTTGTCTCTTGATCTTACCCATTTATTTATAATACACGCGAGGTAGAAACAATCACACATGTGCTACTTCATTGTATTTATTATAAGGAAATTCGCTCCTCCTATATAACCCCATATTTAAAAAACTCTCCAGGCAGATCAAGCACATTTTATGTCTCTTTCCTCTTAGCGGGCTCAAGAAATGAGGTTACTTTTAAAGTGGCAAAATTTTGCGTCCTGGCTTGTAACATTAGGAAGCAGCTGGTCAAAGCATTTTAAAGTCTTATAAACTATCTTACTTTTAATATATTTGTGTATATGATCTAATTTTTCACATGTAATTTTTCTTCCCTTTTGTGTAATACAGACATGTTGAAGCTGGCTCTTTTGTTTGGTCATTGACCGTATCTAAATAAATAAAATAAATTATATTACACCAAAAAGATTTTTCCAAGTCCTATGCAAATGATGGCAGGCCTCAGAAATCTAGCAAAGGTGACTGAGGACACAGTCCTATCAGATTGCCACCCATGAGATGGAAGCGTCTGATCTTGGAGGCTTCTCATTATCCAGTGCCCTGCTGGGCTGCTGCCAGAAGGGCAGGAGAAGTGATGGAGGTCATTTTTGTCCCTCTGTCCTCCTTTCCCGCTTCCACCTAGTGGAGGTGTGCTTGTGGGGGTGGGGGTGGGGCTGGGGCTGGGGAGACCATAGGATTTCCCATATCCTGGCCTCTGCTCTCCCCTACCCTCCTCACACATCGGAATGCCCCCTTTTTGACCTCTACAAGGTCCTCCGAGACTGCTTTTGTGACCTTGGAAAGAAGCTGGCATGGTTCTTTCCATGGCAGCTGTGAGGGGGTGGGGGGAAGGGAGTGGGCCCTGTAGCCACCTGCCCGAGGTTGTAAGAGTGGCTACGGCTTCGAGTGGGGGACTCCAATAAATCCTATGATCCCTGGGATGCTCTCTAGGATTGCTCTCTATGATTAAACTTAGGATATGTTATGAAAAATACGGTAAGCAAGCTCCCTTGATTACAATACATGGATTATTTTTTTTAGTCGTGTCTGAATTGTAGAACACCATAGACATAGAAAGACTTTCTTATATATTTTGAGACAGTTTAGAGCAGCCTTCCCAAACCTGGTGCCCTTCAGATGTGTTGGACTGCAACTTCCATCATTCCTAGCCAGCAGCATTTCTGACTGAACGGCATTCTGCTCTTAGGTGACTTCAAGCTGAATTCCAGTTTTGCCATCTTTCATAGGCGATTCCAAGCTAATTGTTAAGACTGGAATCTTTTGACTTTGAAGTAGTTCCCGGCACAGATAACCAGTTCCTTCTCCCTTGATGGCTGATGTGTACAGGTTGTATAAACAGTTCATTCATAATTTCAAATATAATTGTAACCATTTCAATTTAAAAGCAAATCAATGTTGGCACAACTCTGAGGATATAAATTTCACATTAGGAATTCCCCCGTCTGTCTGCGTGCTGCATTATTGGATTCATAGACCGTGGGCATATTTCAGCCTTTGCTTGCTTTATTTAGATAGTCTTTAAGTAATCCTTCTGGAAGTTTGCAAGTGCCAAAGAGATTAATGGTAAACAAGGTTTAACACACAAAACTCTCTAATTATCAACTTCAAATAAATCCCTTTTTGTTGAGTGGGAATGGCTTCACATTAAATGTTGCTGACATCCCAGAGAATTTTCTAAAGACATAACATTAACATAATTTTCTGATTTGGGTTCTCTCAGAATGGGATCACTTTCTTTCATTTTAATTACATTCTCGGGGCCAAATTTGACCTCCAGATGCTTTCATGCTGTCAGCTGGATTTCTTCCTGTCTCTTGGGATAGAAATTTGCCTCTTAATTTATAAACATTATTGCTACAGGAATTTTTCTTTAAGTTCTGTGTTGAGAAAATACTTAATTATGGCTTTAAAAAATGGAAATAAGTTTTTCAAAAGAGTTCATGCTTGTCTAGGCCCCCTACATAAACGTTTCTTATAACTACTTGCATCCAATGACTTCACAAAATCAGCAGGTGACTTCCCTTTCTTGTCTCAGATTTTAGAACTACACCAATTAGAAAGTCAGTTTTGAATCAATTAAAGATCCTAATCAAGAGATAACCTATGTGGCAAATTTGCCATTAATTGGTGTTGATCTGTGTGGGGGTTCAAAAAGGACTTGTTATATAACACATATGTAGGTGGGGTTTGCAGTTAAGGTTGACACACCACTTTTTGTTGGGAAGGCCTGTGTGCCAGGCACAGCAAGCAGAAATTAAAAAATTGAATATCTTCCCAAGGTCCATGCTGGGAATTTTTACCCTATTATGTAGAAGCTAAAGGCACAGGAGCCCAGAAAAAAAGTGGTGGCATTTTTTGCAATTGACATAAACAAAAGATGATGAAATCAACATGTTCATGTTTGGTTTTTTTATTGTCTTGAAGACACTCTACACATAGGGAAGTTTGAACTACTAATGTCACTGACAAATGCAGCAAGGAAGATTGGGTATCTTTTTCTCCCAGATCCAATACTCCTGTTCAGTGTCTCTGAGTCTTATCATGTGCCTAACCAGCCTTCCCCAATCTGGTGCCTTCCAGATGTCTTAGGCTACAATGTCCATAATCCCAAGCCAATGGGCATGCTGGTTAGGGGGTGCCGGGAGTTGTAGTCCAACACATCTGGAGGGCACCAGGTTGGGGAATGTTTATTTATTTACAGCATTTGTATATCGCTCCATATCTAGACAGATTCTGGAGTGGTGAACAATAGAAAGATAAAAGAATAAAAACAATGCATTAAAAACAGAATAACATTAAAACCATGGCTGGTTAGCAAGGAAGGCTTCCTGGAACAAAGCCATCTTCAGCAGGCACCAAAACCCACACAGTTTTGGAGCCTGCCTGACCTCCAGAGGCAGGGAGTTCCATAGAGGTGGAGCCAGTACACTGAAGGTTCTTCTCCTGGTGGACCACAGTCAGGCTATAGGTCCATGTGGAACCACCAGGAGAATGTTCTCCAATGACCTTGGTAACCAGGCAGGTTGGTAAGGGAGAAGGTGCTCTCTTAGGGATCCTGGTCTCAAGTTGTTTAGGGCTTTGTACACTAGTACCAGAAGCTGGCCTGGTAGCAAATAGACAGCCAGTGCAGTTCCTTCAGCAAAGGAGTTGCATGCTGAAAAGGGGGCCTAAACATTTGCCTGTGAGACTTCAGTGCCCCTGTTCCTTGGCATGTTGGCATCCTGCTTTATAACCCATAATCTAGAGACTGACCACTTGTGAGTGGGGAGGGATCAGTTTTGGTAGTAAAAAGCACTTCCAGCATCTGATCATATCTGAATAACAGAGTGGTGATCCTGATCTAGACCTTTGGTGGCCAACTTTCTTGATATATATGTGTGCCATACAAGTTATCTAAAATATGAGATAGTGCTGTTATGGTGCACGCTTCATCGCTTCATGGGAGAGGACCACAGCTCAGTAATAGAACACATGCTTTACATACAGAAGGTCCTGGGTTCAATCCCCCCAGCATTTCCACTTAAAAGGATCAAGTAGCAGGTGATGGAAAAGACCTGTGGAGAGCCACTGTTGGTCAGAGCAGACACTATTGAGCTGGACTGAAAAATAGTGTGACGTAGTATGTGTACAGTATGCACAATTAGCATTTCTAGTCTTGCTGTGGTTTTGTCCCTTTCTAGGGAGCAGACAAAAGGATGCATGTGTAGGCCAGACTCTACACTATAGCCATGTGCATGGGTGATGCTGCCCTTGTTCTGTCATGCCAAAACCAATTGCTGCCTGGCTCACTCACTGTATCTGTGCTGCCAGTTCACCATCTATGATCTAGGCTACTTCCTACTTTCCATAGCAAGCCCTTTTTAATGTGCTGTTGCTGAGCAAGCTGTGCACACTGGCATTAATGAATCGGGCAATTGTGACAATAGTGAGCAAAGCTGTGACAACCTTTTGAGGTCCAAAGCCATTGCACTAGCCTCATCATTAGCTGGAGGAAGAACTGGCATCTGATGACCTTCAACAATACTGGTTTTATTTGGGCTAAATACACAATTGCCAGTACTGTGGCAAAAGCTGGGCACAAGTCCTTGCTCTCCTCCTGAGGGTAGAAGTGTTGATTCAGTTTTCTGTTCTGGCAAAAAAATAATAAAAAAAAATAGGGCAATATCCAGGCAATGAGGCACTTATGTCACCACAGATTCCTTTCCGCCCCACCAATTCCCTTCCACAAGTGGTGGGCCCAGCCAATTCCCTTGCACAAGCAGGACCCCCTGCTTCTGCAAGGGAGATTTAGTGCTTCCTGGAGAAAGCCCCAAAATGAGCAGAAATGCTCATTTTGTCATGACCCCCCTCCAGGAATCCTCCTCTGAGGATGAGTGTGACTCACCCAGTGCCCTGGACATTCCTCAGGAGCAGAGTTCAGACCCTACTGCTCCAGATGGGGCCGACCGGGCAGCTGAAGAGCTGGCAGGCCCCTCTGGCATGACCCATGGGAGTTCCCCAGCCTGGGAGGAGTCAGAATCAGAGGTGGAGATGGTGCAGGTCCCAAGTCCCAGACAGAGGAGGATGAGATGGCAGGAACAGATGCAGGCCCCTTGATGCAGCATCCGGCTGCAAGCCAGGACATCGGCCTTGTGAGGCTTTTATAATCAGCCTGCTGCTAAGGAGCTCCAGCTGTGGGACGGGTGTGCCCAGGCAGCAGGCAGTATAAAAATGCTCACTCACTGAAGACTGGGTATCGGGAAACAGTGTCTTCCTTGACTCTTGTTCCTGATTCCTGACCTTGCTCCTGAACCCTGCCTTGATTCCCGGACCTGACTTTGGACTGATCCTGATGATGCCTCTGCTTGTCCCTTGGACTTTTGTATGACACTCTCAGCTTGATTCCTAGGATTGTAAGACCATGCTTGTTCTACTCTTCCCTCTGCAAGCAGGCAACCCAGCTCCCTTAATCTTATCTTAGCTGGACTTTTGGCAGTGCTCCCAGAAGCAAGGCCAGCTGCCAGCCAGCCTTAAGCCGGACACTGCTGGAAAGAGACAGGTTGGCAAGCTCCTTTATGAGAGCTCCACTGACCTGCCTCCTTCCAGAAACAAGCATTTCTGCTTGTATCAGGTTGCCACCGGAAGTGCTAAATCACTGTTGCACAAGTGGTCGGGCCTGCTTGTGCAATGGAATCAGCTGGTGTAGGAGAATCATTGGGGGTGTAACTGCCCCATTGGATACTGGCCATAGTCTGGAATAGGAATTGCTTTTGGAATTGGATATTTGCAAATTCCAGTACAATCTGACCTGATCCACACCACCTGGATTAATCTGTGAATTGGAACATAGATATTCATTGGAATTTCTATGTCTCTGAATATTGTGGCACAGTTTTTGGCTCAAACATGCATTTAGAAATGCATATTTCGAGCTAAAATATGTTTAGAATGGTGTACTTTGGGATAAAATACATTTAAAATATTTAGGAGAGAATACATTCAAAATATGATATAAATATGCATTTCAGTGTGACTTGTTGCACATTTAAAAATAATAATCTCAGATTAATATAGAAATGGGACAGAACAGACTCATGAGTGAATACATGCAAAAGTGACATGAACTGGGAATAGACAGATCTGTCCATCTCTAGTTTGGTATGGCTGTATCCAATATTTCTGCTTAGTCTAAAAAGATACAGGAAAGAATTAAGCACTATGAATTAAACATAAACCCTATAAAGCCAGAAAACTGTGGTATTACCGCTAAAGTTTTAGGAACTTCTCAGTCCCTCCACAAAAAGAATTATTACTGCTTAGGGTAAATTTTCCCAATCTTCCCCTAAATCTCAGGAATACTTTCATTGTCGTTTCTCTTGCTGTAGAAGATCCTTTTTGTTTTTGTTCTTAAATCCAGGCTCTATATGCAGCTTTTGAAAAGAATCTTTAGATTTGTTCATTTTTAAGACAATGTTCCAAACACAGACACAAACACACATACCATTTGCTTCTATTTTTTCTTAATAAAGCTCTTGTACTCATATCATATCAAAGGCTTCTGTCTACTGATGGTAAATAAAAAATAATCATCATCAGGAAATGCATAACCAACACTACATAGAGAGAACTATGCTACTCCATGGAGTAGTGTTCTCTTCTCTATATAACTAATGTCTAATTAGCTTGGATTTGCTTATTTTGCATAATGACTGCAAAATAATTGTGCGTCTCGCCTATCCAAATCTTTTTTCTTTTTACTTCAGATAGAATATCTCCTTGCTAAAAAACAGCTACTGTTTGGAAGAGGAACAGACATTTGACTGGGTTCATAACCCACATTCAAGGGTTGAGTATGGGTTGAACCGTGGGTTGTCGTTGAACCATGGGTTGAACCATGGGTTATCATGTTGTCTGAACCCAGCCACACTAACAAGCCATGGTTTGTTAGCCACAAACAACCCATGAAGAGAACCCATGATGTGTTGTTGGGCTGTGAATTGTAGGTTGGGTTCAGACAACATGATAACCCAACATTTCATGAAAAACTCATGGTTCAACGACAACCCACACTCAACCTGTACTCAACCCTTGAGTGTGAGTTATCCTGTTGTCTGAACCCAGCCATTGGGTGTGTTCACACATCATGCTAACCAACCCTGGCAATAAGCCACAGTGTGCTGGTTGTCATGCAGACAACCCACAGTGAGCCCAACAGACGATTGGGCTCACTGTGGGTTGTTGGCCCCCTCCTCCGCCCTCGGGCCTTCTGTGGGTATCCCAGGGAATACCATGGGAAGAACGAGTAATTTTCCCCCTCCCTGCTGCGATCGCAAGCCTTTTTGGGCATGTGCAGCTTTTTTTTACCCTCCCCCTAGGAGATTGTGAGAGCCAGCTGTGAAGCTGGCTTTTGCAGCCCCCATTTTGACAGCTACAGGCAGTCCCTTCAAAGTGCCCCAGCAGCACCCCGGAAGGGCTGGCTATGGTAGCCCAACCTTTTTTCATGGTGTTGCAATTTACACAGCAAGATTTCCCTTCGCAGCAAGATCCTCATATCCCCCCCTTTAGTTCCCATCATGATGCATATTTTGCACTTTGTCCTGAGCCTCTAGGTGTTCAGGAAAGTGCAAATGTACACTCCTCCCGCCTTTCTCTAGGGAAAAGAAGTTTTGACAGCTTTGACAGCTAACTGTCAAAACCCTGGGTCCCTTTACAAAGGGGGGTTTGACTGGAAAATGGGTGATTTTGAACCGGGACATATGTCTGTGGATGTCCCAGTCCAAAATTGAATTAGCCCTAAAATGGGAGTTCAATTTAGTATTTTCCCCCATAAGTCATTATTATTCAAGAGATGCTGTCAGTAGATTTAGGAATCCCATTTAATGTCTGGCCTCCTGAGGTAACCAGAATATCAGTTCTTCTGGATAACAGTCTCCTTTTCAATAACAGAACAGATGAAGTACTGTAAGAACACTGCAGATTCCCACAGGATGCCCTGCCAAGGCACTTTATTCCTGACATGAAGGGGTGGAAAACCCCCTAAACAACTTGGTATGTCCAAAGGTATATTTTGTCTAATCCTTGACATCTGTTTGATTCTATTGTGATACTATTGAGTGTCTAGTGTTGTAGTGTTCCTTCTGAAATGGATATTGGGCCACTAGAAAGAAAGTGTGTGAGGGGGGAACCCTCTCAAATCATATATCATATCAGCCATCTATCAAATGGCCTTCAAATTTTGGACCATTTAAAAAACTGTCAGCTGCAGTTGAGAGACTCCTATTACTAATCCCCTGTGCTGTCTGTTTCCCTGTTGGACCTGAAGTGAATATAAACATCTTGAAAGTTCTTTTATAAATGTACTCTGTTCCAGTACACTGGGAGACTTCTTTTTTTAACTTCTAAAAAAGAAATGATTTTTAAAACGAACCTGAGGGAATATTCAAATTGAAGAACTCTCTTCACTTCCATTTTTGCATAATTTAGCTGCCTCTCAGTGCAATCTTATCCCCAATTTACATTAACTTGGTGGTAGGGATAGGGGAAAAATTAGTTGTGTTTACATTTTAATGCAAAAACAACTAAGTTCACATTTTTTTGAACCAATACAAGAACCAAAATGCAACTATCCTTCAAAATTTGCACTTCTCCAACTTTTGCTATGGAGTTCTCCATTCAAAAATGAATATATATGGGGGAAATGTCCCCAAATGTGTATAGTCATGAAAATAAGGTTCAAAAATGCATTACAGTCATGCCTTGGATTGAGAGTATAATTCGTTCTGGAAACGTGCTTGTAATCCAAAACACTCTTATATCAAAACGAAATTCACCCCAAAAAATTTGTACAGAGATTTTTTATTTAAGCCTTACTACAATACTTGTATTGCAAGACGTCGCTTGTATATCAAGTCAAAAAAAATTAAATAAATATTTAAAAATTTGCTTGTCTTGCAAAATGCTCTCAGACCAAGTTACTTGCAATCCAAGGTATTACTGTACATTGGGAAAAATTGCTCACGAAAAATGTGCAGAGAAACTGAAACTGACAGACTTCTCCACTCCTTTAAGCTGGCACAGGACCATTCCAACCGCCCTGGTACTGATAGAGCCTAAAGATACACTAGTATAGGGAATTTACATTGTTATCATGCCAAGTGTGCTTTCTACTCCTGGTGTGACACTGCCAGCACAGGAGGACGACTAAGCAGTGTTGGGAGTTACTATGTACTAATTTAACAAATCTCCCATACTCAGCAGGCTGTAGCAGTTCCTCCTACACAGAATAAGTATGCACTGTCCAGAAAAGCCTCCTCTGTTGGCCACCAACCTGGGGTGGGGTGGGGGGTGCACCATGGATTGATGAAGACAATGTGTAGCACTGCCACCTCTATAGGAATCTCCACTCCAGCTATTAACAGTGCTGGCTGAACACTCACAATCTATTGTTCGTTGAAGGTTGAGAGCCAGGGTACAAGTAGCATAAGTTAGAACCAACAATGATGGAAGACACAGTTACAATGCAGTTTCCCACATCAGAAGGGACTGCTTGACTTCCTCAGCAGGTTGAGCTCTAAAACACAGACATCAGGGTGGGCTACCGATAGAAGGCTGGGGCTGGGGGGCATGCAGAATGGAAAGATATCCCTGGCTGGATGTGCCTTTTCTTAACAACTCATTCACCAAACCCTAATGAGCATCTAATCATAGGGACTGTGTTGCAGCTGCTATCAATTCATTATCACCAACCACATCTTTCTCCTGTTGTCTCTCCTGTGTTTTGTTTCTGATGGCCTTCTGTTCGCATATGAAATAAAATGAAGTTCAGTTCCAGAGAATGAATGATTCAGCTGCAGCTATCCAAAGTTTCAGAAAATACCGGGAATTCTGGTTGGATGAACCATCAAAAGATTTCATATGACAAAAGCTAGCTTTTTCTTTTTGTACTGCTAATGAAACCTTCAGGTGCTTCCACTTGTCCACCAGCCTGATGAAACTGAACATCTTGGGAGGAACAAAGGAGATGTAATATAGAAAGGAACAGAGAAGACTGATGGAATTCCCAGAAGGCAAAAGCTCCCTCTTGCTTTTATAAGCTGTAACTGAGTTGATACTTTCTTGGTTGTCTAAACACAAAATGCCGGTGCACTGCTTTCCTTCTATCTTTTCTTATAAGCTTTCCTAGCTAGGAAAAGTTTATGAATGTATTTGAGTTGTATTTATTCTCCAGATCCACGGTGAGATCAAATATTCCATTAAATATTCTTCAGCATTTTAAAAGATATACTTACAGTCCATATATGTGCATATCTTTCTTCAGACACCCTTACAGAAGAGGCTATTGCAAGAAAGTAAATCCATACAGCAGATACAGCAGAGCCTTAAGCAATGTGTAATAATGTGGTGGTAGGGATGTACAGATTTTGTTAAAATCCATCTGTGTTTCACGGATTGTCAGGCAGCTTTCATCATCCACTCATTGATGGAATCAGATTTTTTTTCCATTTCCCGAACTTGTGTTCATGCACACTTGTGCAAATTTGCACTTCCAAAGATGCACAAATCCTCCAAAATGCACAAACCCCCCAAAATACATATTTTCACACTAGGGGTGTGTGGGGGGGAATGCACATTTTGGGTTGTTTTTTTTAATTTTTTTGTATTTTTCTATGACTAAACTTGCATAAAATTCTGGAAAGTAAAAAACTGCTGCAGATCTGCAGAATTCATGCAACTTGAGAAAAGCTGGTCTGCTGCGTAATCTGTGAGCCAGATTCTTAGAAATCTGAACTCATCTGAATCCAACATCCCTTTCTCCAACATCCCGTGGTGGTGGTGGACTTCAAGCAGTGCTCCTTGATGTGAGAATTGGGATGTTGCAAGGACCAAGAGTATCCCTGTTTTCATCTGTGGAATCTTGGAGGGTATCCACTCAGCAAAAGAAGACACAGTGTGCCATGAGATTTCATGTGAACTGTGCTGCTCACCTCTGCCATATCAGTAGGTAAAGAAACAGTGTGAGGTATCCCATGTGACCTTTAAGAGGTGAATGCTGTAGATGAGCCCACCCATGATCTGAAAGAGGCATGCAAAGTCCTATGCATGTACCTCTTATGCAAACATTTAACTAACTATTGCATACAGTAATACTTTGGATTGCAAGCATAATTCATTCCGGAACCGTGCTTGTAATCCAAAACACTCTTATATCAAAGCGAGTCTCTGGCGGGCGTGAGCGGGGCCGATTTCGGCCCGCTACGCCCGCTCGAGGCGAGCGGTTACATCCCTACGTGCAAGACGTCGCTTCTTTATCAAGTCAAAATTTATTTTAAAAATTTGCTTGTCTTGCTCTCAGACCAAGTTACTTGCAATCCAAGGTATTACTGTATCTTGCTTTCCAACTGACAAACTTTGACTCCCCATGGATGACTGGCTCCATTGTGATTGAGGTAATATGAAAGTTCCATCTCTGGTCTTAGATCTGTGATAGCTCACTCACGCATGAATGTTTGAGTTCATTCATGTTTATCACTTGATTCCTGTGAGAGCAAAGGCTTGTGCAGGCATTCTAGCCCTCACACAATTAGAATCACATGAGGGGAGAGCAAGGGGACACTAGCTGGTTCAGGCCCCTCCATCATGTTCCCATCACCTGGCCCGTTGCCCTCCACACATTGGAGGGTGAAGCTTCACTGCAAGGAACTTGCTCTACATGTGTAGGCTCCCCATGTGATTTAGAACCCCATGTAATCAGGGTTGTAAATTGTGCAGGAAGCCTATAAGTATACAGGAAGTTCCTTGCTACAGAGCTTCACCCTCTTGATATGTGGAGGATGGTAGAGCCAGTGGGCACATTGCATTCCTGTTCTCCCCTAATTGTGTAGAATGCCTGAAGAAGTCTCAATTCATGGCATGTTTTAATGTGAGATTCATTTCTGCAAATACTGTAATGGCAAGAAAAGAAAAGAAATTACTTGCTTAACATTGCTATACCTAGAGTAGCTGATCTAATTTCCTCATAGGGAAAAATGTTAAAACATTGATAAAAATGTACACCAATAGCATACGTTCAGTCTTGCCCTGAGGAAGTCTATGGAACAGTTTTCATCATTCTGTACTACATAAGAGCAAGATAATATTGTACAAATGAAAATAATTTCTTCAGAAAGATGAGTATCATAATTTTGAAGCAGAGCTAAAAAACCACTAATATTGATAATGTGCAGAGCTACCATAGCTCCAGTTGTTTGTTTGTTTTTTTGGATGATGATTTTACATGTTTATGGGAAAGTTATGTTTCTCAAGGGAATCACTAATGTGAACTTGGTAGCTAGCTCTTCAAGAATGTGACACTTTCACAAGTGCTTTGGTGACTTTTTTTTACATTTGCAGTGTTCATTGTAGAACTTTCTATTTTGGCTACTAGTAGTTTGAACTGTGGATAGGCTGCACATTACCTAAAATTTCTTTCAAGTAAAGATGAATGGTTCTCATAAGGTATGAATATACATGCCTCATACCCTCCTGTTCCATATCTCACATAGAACCATTTTTACTATTACTGCTGTGCATTTGTGGTGGGATACAAAATGAGTTTAGTGTCTGAAATGCTCTCAGAAATGTCATCCATCTTGTTAAAAGTGCATTTAAAGTTTACAAAAAGAATTTTGAAGTAGATGTTGAAAGAACAGCAGCATAAAAATTTCTGCTAAAAATGCACACTGTGCCCCTTCATTTTGGATGTGAGAAAGTCATCCCCCCCCCCCCCGTTTTTGGCAGTGAAGAGGTCACATGAATTTGCTCCCATATAGTAGAACTGTCATTTACCATAACCTGAAGAGCGTTGGAAATTAATGTTTCCAGAGTTGGTAAGTAGCAAACTTACCACATGGGGCTGAATAAAAAAAACAAAAAACAATGCTCAGAAAAGTTACCTCACAGTGACCTTTCTGCAACAAACAAAACAAAACAAAATTGTCATGTCAAACCTTCAATAAAGATAGAAAGATAATAAAAATTCCACTGACCACTAGAAGCTACTTAGGTTTGTTGGCTTCAACAGTTCTGTGTTTGATAATAAGTCTTGCCATAGCATCTTCAACAGTTTTAGGAATAGCTTTATTTTGTATTTTTGAACATTTAGCCTACCCTAGTGCAGCAGATAGGGGACATCAGAACCATCGGAACCAAAACATATTTAAAAACCCTTTGAAAGCTGAGAGACATATACAACACATTAGAACCCTCAGATTTCTTCTGGCTTACCCCAGACACCAGAAGCCAGAACTTTAAAAAAAGATTCCTGCCCTATTTTCCTGCGTGCCAGGAACCTTTACACATCCCTCCCACAAGGAAAGGGGAAATGGAAAAGGTGCCTGGAATGACTATGCAGAAGTTGTCCTCTGCCAAGTTTCTTTTAGGACTGTGAAGGGTTAACAGAAAAAAGAGACCTTGGGCTACTTAAGGTACTGCCTTAGCTTCAGCTGTGCTGTTTCCTTAAGTTGCTTCAGTAGATTGAAGCAAGGTGAATGGTTTGGGAAAGGCCAGGGCTGGTTAATTTCACCTAGGCTGCCTTCTCACTCAGTCTTTTCCTGAACCTCAGTATAGTAATACCTTGATTGCAAGCATAATTCAATCCAAAGCACTTGTATATCAAAGCGAAATTCCCCATAAGAAATTTGTACACATATTTTTAATTTAAGCTGCAATAAAGAATGATAGTGTAAATTCTTCATTTTTCTTGACCGTACTACAGTACTTGTATTGCAAGACGTCGCTTGTTTATCAAGTTAAAATTTATTTTAAAAATGTGCTTGTCTTGCAAAACACTTGCAGACCAAGTTACCTGCAATCCAAGGTTTTACCGTCCCTTCTCCGGCTCATATCCAAGGGATGTTCGCTGAAGCAGGAGGCTGTCATATGGGGATCCACCAACAAGGTAGTGCAAACAGGTAAGAACGTAAGAAAAGCCTTGCTGGATCAGACCAAAGGCCTATCTGGTCCTGCATCCTGCTTGCACATTGGCAACCAGATACCTAAGGAAAGTCCACGAGTAGGACATTATTTATATTTTTTTGTTACATTTATATGTAACAAGGATATATGATCCTCCTCCTCACAACAACCATATGAGATAGGCTAGGCTGAGAGTCAGTGACTGGCCCAAAGTCACCCAGTGAGCTTCATGGTCAAGTGGGGAATAGAACCCAGATGTCCTGAGTCTCAATCCAACACTATAACCACTACACCACACTGACATGCATCAGCGTTGGCCTGTTTCTGTTCTGCAGAAACTATTATTCAGAGGCATACTGCCTCCAATACTGGAGGTAATATATAGCCAGCCATTATAACTGGTAGTCCTTGATAGCCTTATCCTCCATGAATTTATCCAATCCCCTTTTCAAGCCATTCAAGTTGATGGCTATCACTACAAAGCCATAGTTTAACTCTGTGCTGTGTGATGAAACACATCATTTTATCTGTAAGGTAGGTTAACAGAAGAGCTTCCATGGCTACCTGTTCCTGTTGCTGAGGGTAGGCTTGGCAAAAAGAAGAGGGCTTCACTCTGACCACTTTATCCTGGAGGGAGCCTTTCACATGCCCGTCTCTGCTCTGGAACAGTGACAACTCTTTGCTCACTCTGTTCTCCCTGCTAGATCTATGAAGAAAAAGGGATTTGAACCCAGACAGACTAGAAGTTCTCGTAACCGGTCCCAGCCCTTCTGTTGGTCCCCATGGAAATGGGACATGGAGGACCCTGGTTCTGCAACTAAATGCTGAACTTGCAATCTCCAACCAGTGCGGGCCTGCAAGAGGCCTGATTACCATTCCCATTTGATAGTAAGTCTCCAAGGAAGCCAGTCATTTTATTGCATCATCCAAAGGCCTTCAAAACTTTACATGCAGAATCTGATACATTTAACAGGGCCAGAATTATATACCGTCATCTCCAAAACAAGGAACATTGAACTCTCTCATGTTGCTTCTGAAAATCAGAATAGCATTAGCTAACAAAGCACTTCGGTATGTTACATGCAAATTTTTAGCTCCTTTCAGATCTCAATGCGTACCATGAACATTTGGAGGAGTCAGGAATGATATTGTGCCCATGGCCTTGTCATTGATGTCATGTGCCTCGCTACAACCTTCACATTTCAAGCTGGAGGCCTAAAAGGAGCACAGCTGAATGTGTGTAGGTGCTCCATACAATCAGGAACCTGTGTGATCTGGGTTCCTGATTTTGTTGCACAGCTACACCTCTACAGCTGCATGTGTAGGCACCTTTTTTCAGATTTTTGGCTCTACTCATGAAGATCAGGAACAGATCCACAAGGATGTGCAACATTAGAAGTGGGGCCACCAGGTGCAGTCCTGCTTTCTCTCCTCCACATGTTCACTATATATGTGGACAGGGTATGAAGGAGGGTTATTTCTGCAAGGAGATAGCAACTCTTCTGGGCCTTAGTAAAATCTGATCATTTAATTATGAGATCTTGAATGGATTTGTCTCTCAACTCTTTGTAAAGAGGGCAAGGAAACAGATAATGCACCAGATTATCTAGTGTATGTTGTCCAAGAATACAGAAGCACTTGCTCTGCAGGATGTTCAGATATTTCCCATCTAAGCATGCCAAAGGCATTATTTAGATACATTGGGTTGGATCCAGAGTTAGTCATGACTAACTTAAGTACCATTGATTTCAATGAGTCTGCTCTAAGTATGACTAAGCCTGGATGCAACCCATAGTCTGGTGAAACATTTTCTGAAAGATGAGTAGATATACCATAGGCCTGTGGCTCATGCTGGCTCAGCTCGTCTGAGTGTGGAAAGCTAAGCAGGGTCAGACCTGGTTATTGCTTGAATGGGAGACCCCTCCTCTAGTTTCCTGCATTGAGCAGGGGGTTGGACTCGATGGCCTTGTAGGCCCCTTCCAACTCTATGATCTATGAAATCTATGAAATCTAAGTTCTAATAGATAACTTTGTGGGCAATGATCAGTTTTGTAGCGATAGGAACACTCTGAGGAAGCTGTAGTTTGGATTGATGTCAGCCAGGTCTCTGTTAGCAGAAAATGTAAAGATCTTGTCTTCCACCCACTTTTTGATCTGATTCTTAGCAGTCAGTTCTACCAGTTCTGGTCATAAATTATGTTCCAGCATCAGCTCCTCGCACTGCATAGCCTGGTCATATGTCACTGTTTGTTCTAAAAATACGCTCTGTAATGATGAGGCAGTTTCAACCAGAAAATAATTAACATTTTGAAATCCTAATTTCTGGTGAAGGTAAAAGACTAAGCTCTCAACTTTGCAGCTGCCATGCTGTGCGGGAGACAGGGCAGGGTTGTTAAGAACTGGTCGTGGTTGCAGAGCACCAAATTCCCAGATTTCTGTACTATATAGTAGCTGAGATTGAATGTTACTTACAAAGACTTTAATAGCTGAAGCGACTAAATTAAAAACCCTTTCTGTTCAAGGAAGCAATCTTTTCTTTCTTTCTTTCTTTCATTCATTATTTCGATTCATTTCTGTGCAGATTTTCATAGTCATTAACCTAAAAATAAAACCAGAGTAAAACCAACGGCAGAAGCACTAAGAATTATGCTATGACCTTTGTCGTGAGGACAAAAAGGGATGAAGCCATGTATGCCAGACGCCATGCTCCTTGGAGACAGGATTCAAATGTGAAGAACACAAAGTAAATTTCCACATGAAGATGTGTTTGCAGCATCTCTTCTCTAAGCACCTTATTATACCCAATTGATAACTAGGATAAGCATTGGTTGGGTTACAGTTTTTGTTTTTTTTGTTTTGTAAGAGTGTAGTCTTTCCTTATAATCTACACCGGCATGACATATGCTGTTTGCTATGGCACCCTCTACACTTGCAGCCAAATCCGCTGTCCTCCCAATCATGTAGAAAACAGAGGTGCTTGATAAAAGGAGCAAAAAGGAACATGTAGGTGAGGAATGCAGAACCTTCCCACTGCTCATGCTCGCCTGCCTATAGCTCCTCTTCCTGAACACTCCCCCCCCACTGTTGAGCACATCTTTGAGAGCAGAGGAGAAGAACATCTTGTGAGGAAAGATTGTGGGGTGGTAAGCTGCAGCCAGGAGCAATGGTGCAGTGGAGCCAGGGCTCACAGGGGTGCAGCACCAGCATTTTTAAAAATATTATTAACAGGGACACTGGCATAATCTGCCCCCCCCCAAAAAAAAAACCTCCTCTGTTCCCTCTGAGATTAGCTGCAATCCTCACAATATGCATCTTCCCAGCAACCACGTGCTGTAATACAAAGAAAGTACTTTGGGGGTGGCTTGGTCTTGAATGGCCAATTGAGAGCCAGCAGCTTTACAAAAGACCTGCTCCTGGTGGAGATGGAAAGAACTGCTGGTGTGTTGATGTGATCATGTATCCATATCAGCACAGCTGCCTGGATTTTTGAACTCACCGTGGAGCCACGGGGCTGTGTCATGATGACTGCCTGCACTACAGCACTAGTCAAGAGTGAGGAGACAGGCAGATCTGCGTTTAACCTTCTGCCATTCGAAAAGTTGACTGTACCAATCCAATGTCAGGGTCAATTGTACCCCAAGGAAGCCATACAAATAAAATACATGCTGGAAGATTAGATGTAATTGCTGCTGTTTCTGAGGCCCAACTCGAAGCATTCACCAGTATTGCGCAGAGCCGTAGAGGCCTGTGCTCACTCGCTTTCAATTGTCTTCTATCAATTGCTTGTGGGTGAGTGGAAAATCCAAGACAATTTGCCTTGTCATCATTAAAAAAATCATTAAAAGCATCATTAAAAAAATCTCTTCATTACATAGTGAGCATCTCTGAGGTCAGGTAAAAATGCTGATGATGGAGAATTCTTTAGTGAGAATTCCCACTTTCTCTATATTTTAGACTTAAGTCAGGCACTGCTCAGAAAGGCAGCTAACAAGGAAAAGAATTCATATATCTCCCCACTTATTTTAAAAGTGTCAGTCAAGATGGTAACAGCTCATACTAAACCTAAATCAGGCCAGCTTTACATTTGAGATTTTGAAGTTAATAGTGATGTTGAAGGGAGGCCATCAGAACTGCAGCTGGAATGTAGCCACTCTCGATCCAGGGTGCTTTTACACAAGACGTTTATAGAGCTATCACCCTGCATTATTCACAGAATTTTACAGGGGATCGAGACGATGTTGTCTTCCACTTGTTTCTCTCTCGTGTATTCCCACCCCTCCTCCCATCTTTTTCCTTACTGCGGAAAATCCATGAAGGAAAAAATTATGGAAATGCTAGGGATGAGCGAATCTGTCAGTTTTAATTTCTTCCACATTAGATTTTTTTTTTTTAAGTCTCAAGTTCTTTCTTTCCCATATATGAAGAACTTTGCAACTTTGGTTAAATTCTTATCAAAAATGAACTGAAACAAAATTCCCACCCATCTACCCCAGCCAAATTCAATAGGTACAACTATTTCCAGCATGAAAAGGACTATGCTATAACTGCCTGCCTCAGAGCTGTTAAAGGTGAAGATCCTGTCAGGGGGAAAAAAGCGGTAACCCTAATGAAGCTCTAACATGGTTGAATACACAAGGATTCCATCCCAGACTTTTAAGAGCTAAGCACTCAAAACCCTGAACCAGAATGGACAAATCTGTCAGTTCTACATAAGATATATATATATTTAAATTAAGTTCTTTTTGCCCTGGAGAACTTTGTGAATTTTGGTAAATTCTTATCAAAACCAAACTGAAATGAAATTCTCACCCATCCCTAGTGGTAGCATTAGGAGTCCTCCATCCAGAAGCATCCCCAGAGGCTATAAAAAGGACTTTATGACCAGGTTTGCATGATCAGCAGGAAAAAGAAGCCACCATGACTTCTCCCCTTCCCCGCACATGCTGGTCATGCACTGCACGATTTGCATAATTACCTGCATGGCCCGCAGCTTCCTGTGTTGTCCGCACCTGGCGAGGTGCATAGTGAGGAGTGGCTTTGTAGCCACCCCAGAACCCTACAACTGTCATGGGTTCTGGGGTGGTTTTGAAGCCAACCCCACCATGCACTTCACCAGGTTCAGATGACACAGGAAGCTGTATGCCGTGTGGGTAATTATGCAAATTGTGTGGTGTGTGGCTGGCATTCGTGGGGTGGGGGAAAGAAACCACAGTGGCTTCTTTTCCCCACTGATCATGTGAACCCGGCCTCTTTGTCTGGGAGAAAGAGAGAAGTCCCATTCAATGTCAGATCAGAGATGGGGTGATAAAGCAGAGATGAGAAAATATTCAAGCACCTCTGCATGAATTACACAGGCTCGTCTCAAATTGGTCTCCCCTCTTGCTCACTCCTGCCCTCCACTAAGAGAAAGCACCTCACCTTGGAGAAAGGGAAGGGGTTAGCAGAGGACACCACGGAACACAAAAGAACCGAGCAAGTCTCCCCTCTGGCAGCACATGTACTTATTCATAGAATTTATAAACAGCCCTTCATCCACAAGGGATCCCTAGGGTGATGTATGCAATATTAAAGAAACAAACAAATCCAATATTTTCAACCCCATACAATTACACCTTTTAAGACAAATCAAAACAACAACTCTTCAGCCAGCAAGCCAAACAAAAACACAACAATCAAAGCAGTTTAAATTAAATTAAAAATTGTAAAATTCTAAAATCCTGAAATGTTAAAATGCTTGGGCAAAAAAACAAACTTTTTAATTTGGTGCCAAAAAACAAACAAACAAACAAACCACAAAGTCAGCCCCAATCGTATCTCTTTTGGGAGGGCATTCCAAAGTTGGGGCACCACCACAGAGAAAGGCCTCTTCTTTGCAAATGCATAGGGCAGTATCCAATGCTGCCCATGCACCAGTGGGACCCACCACAAGCACATCGGACCTATGTGAAAGTGATGGATTTGCACTGTTCCTATAGTTATTGTTTTAGCTTTGATATTTTACATAACTTTAATACTATTGCTGATTTACGTAATTATATTTTTAACTTTTGTATGTCTCTATTTATATGTTTTGACTGTACAAATTTTAATGTTCTAAAGCTGCCTTGAGTCCCAATATTGGGGAAAAGGTGGGTTATAAATAAATATAACAACAACAACACATTTCTAAACACAAGTTCTAAAACAGCCCCCCCCATCTGTTTTGGGTTGGTGGGCACATTCCAAATTTTGAGAGAGTGTTTTGCGCACCCTTACAAAATGGCTGTTATGGGGAGTTGCCCATTCATGAATTTCCCAGAAGGCAAACTGGTGAGAGTAAAAGAAATGTGCTCAAGAACCTAAGTACAATGCTGAGGTGGGTCTGAGCTCTAAAACATAAAGGGTGCAATCCTATGCAGATTTAGACAGGAAAAAAGGCCTACAAGTCCCAGCATGCCCCAACCAGCATAGTTGGCTGGGGCATGCTGGGACTTGTAGGACTTTGTTCTGTGTAAACCTGCATAGGATTGCACCCAAAACCATTCTTTTGATCCCCAATAAAGATGGTGCTGGAGGGTAGCACTTTGCGTTGCAGCATGCCAGCCTCACAGTTAAAAATATTTTTAAAACACACACTTCTTAAGAAATAAAATAAAAATCAGGATGGGCAGGGGGAACCTGGCATGTGTCAAGAGAGGGATCCATGTGAACACTGGTGCCCACAGGTGCCACATTGGAGACCTCAGTTCTAAAAGTAAGTGATGTTAGACTAGGCAAAATATTCTTTGGCTCAGTTCCTGTGCTTTTAGAAGCAGTACAAGAGAGACAGGAATTCATCTGCCACAGCTTTGCCTGTCACTGCTTTTCCTCCATGCAGCATTCACATACCTATTAAAGTCACAGATATTCTGTGAGGACCCCCCCCCCCCCCAAGATGACAACCCTATCCCAAGCTTGCTAACAACCTCTAGCGCATAACCGCAAGCATTTCTGCAGTCTGGGCAGAGAATCTGTAGAGTATTCTTCTTTTGTTAATCACACTGCCTTGAGATGGAACCACCAAACCAAATAATTGTGACAGATTTCACAGATGGAGGAGTAAACAGCCCCACCTATGAAGGAAGCAAGATGCAGCAGCAGACGGGGTAAAGGAAGGCTCTCAAAAAGTTCAGCCTGCTGGCAGTCTCTATATTTCTACTGGAAATGGAAATCAAACACATTATGCATTCGACCTCCCTCATATGGGGAAAAAGAAGCACCATCATCAATATTTGTGGGTTTGCTTGTAATGCTAGGGGGAATCCCTAGATATGATTTAAAGCAAATGTAATGTCACAATGTCTTTGCATAACTAACTGAGGAGCAATGCTGAAGTTCCTGCCATTATCAACTAGCATGTTAATGTAGTAACATTTTCTTCCAATTTTAATTTATATGGCAAATACAATTCTCAGCTGACCATTAAACGTCCAGGAGGCAAAGCCACCTTAACTCTGTCTTTGCCTCCAAATACATAGCCTAGTCTTTGTTCCTTCTGATATATCCCCAAGTTTCTTCTTCTCCCCCCCCCCCCCAATCCCTTTGGATGCTCTGGGAGGTCAAAATATCAATTAGTCATATTTTTAGGAACAATTTTCCTCTCTGAAAGATAATTAATTGTTTTTTACAGGGAAGCCACTGAACGGCAGGGAGGGGAAATAGCACTGAACATTCATTTAGAACAACCATGGGGCTTAATACAGAGAAATCTGCATACAAATGATATCCTAGACCATTTTTTTAATGCTTCCAAAAAATAAAACATTTTGGCTTATGATGACACGTACATTCAGTCATTCAAGTTGATCATGGAACTGGCATACTCTGTTGCAAAAGACTGCTGCCCTATGATCTCAATTTGCAGGAGTGTCAAGTAGAGCTTGGGTTTTACCTGCCTTCATTTTCAGTGCAATTACAAAGGGATTGCTTATTCTACCCAGCCTCAAAAATGTCATATTTCATTTAAGTGGAACTGCTAAATGGTGGCAGTGAAGACCTAGCACTGGGGGTGACTTTGCATATTACTGAGAAATACTGGAAAGGAAGTTCAAGCCAATCGCACCAGCCCATTCTGAGCTAGCATGCTAAAGGGAAATTTGCAGTTGTACATTTCCTTGTAGGGAGACGAGCTAATTCTTTCTTCATGTAATACCCTGAAAATACAATAATAAGGATGATGATGATGGTGATGATGATGATGATGATGATGATGATGATGATGATGATAAAACCCACACTTGAAGCTTCCTGCTAACATGTAAAACTGCCCTGGGTATAGTATTTAGAGCAGTGTTCTCCAACCTTGGGTCCCCAGATATTTTTGCCCTACAACTCCCAGCATGCCCCAGCCAGCCTAGCTGGCTGGGGCATACTGGGAGTTGTAGGGCAAAAACATTTGGGGACCCAAGGTTGGAGAACACTGATTTAGAGCAATGGAGAGCCTATGTGTCTTTACGACAGAGATAGTAACCTGTGGGCTATAAGCCACATGTGGCAGTCGGAGGCTGCCTCTGTAGGCCCATAATGGGTGCCCAGTGATGCCACCTCCCTGATTTCCCCTGGACACTGCTGCTAGAATTGAGGGCACAGGGGGATGACTCTTGCTATCTCCCTCTTCCCCAGTGCTATAGGGCTCCTGTCGGTCCCACAAACAGCTGTTGGGAGCATGGTGGTGTTGGGAAAGGAGGAGCCTGATCCTGCTGGGAAAGAAGGTATATGGGGATGACTCTGTCCACATATACTCTTTCCCAGTACAGTCAGGCTCTGAACAGCCCAACTGTGCTGGGGAGAAGAGGGTGTATAGGGAGGATAATCCTACATGCCTAGTTTCACAGCAGGATTGGACTTGCTAGGAGGAGGGTGATGTTAGGGGGCAATTTTTTTAACCTTGTCCCCATCCCAGCAATCTTGAGCGAGCTTGCTGGGATGGGGGGAGACTTTAACTCATAGCACCAGTGATCTGGATCAACATTTCTGGGGAGGGAGGCTTTACCCTAGTTCCCACCTCAGTGATCCTGCTCAAGGTCTCTGAGGGAGGTGGAAGTTAAAGCCCCTTTACTCAGCACTGGTTAGGCCTCATCTTGAGTACTGCATCCAGTTCTGGGCACCACACTTTAAGAAGGATGTAGACAAACTGGAGAGGGTTCAGAGGAGGGCAACAAAGGTGATAAAGGTGTTGCAAAAACATGCTAGATCCTAATGTACCCAGTTCAAATCATGCACATTAGGCAGGAGAAAAAGTCTGGCAGTGGTCCAACATTGTTTATTCTATAGAACAGGAGATGTGGGAGTTTAGCACAACAAAGCCGCATCTCAACATGGATGCTGAAATCTTATCAATTTATACAGTATCTTCTGACGCAGTTCCACACATGCATCTCAATAACAGAAACTTCTAGCTGTGAAATGGAAAAATACAGTAGGGAGAGAAACAGAAATCTTAAACATGCTCACTAAGCTTTTCATTACTGGACCAAAGGTTAGTCAGGGCAGGGCAGGCTGCCTTCTCCAGTCCTCTACCCCCCCCCCATCCTTGCTAAAACAGCAGAGCGAGATAAGCAAGAAGGCAACATTCCTCAGTCAGTTTTACTTCTCTGTCTCCATTACTGGAACAGGGGTTAGTCTGAACAGCAAAAAGTTGTAAAGGAAAGCATTCATTACTTTTAACTCATTAGTTACTGAATTTTTACAACAAAGGGACTAGAAACAAGGTCCTATGAGGAGAGACTGAAAAAACTGGGCATGTTTAGCCTTCAGAAGAGGAGACTGAGGGGAGATATAATAGCATTCTTCCAGTACTTGAAGAGTTGTCACAAAGAGGAGGGCCAGGATCTTTTCTCGATCATCCCAGTTTGCAGGACACTGAATAATGGTCTCAAGTTACAGGAAGCCAGATTCCACCCTAGGGATGTAACCACTCTCCTCGAGCGGGCGTAGCAGAGCCAAAATTGGCCCTGCTCACGCCTGCAAGAGGCGAGTGGGCCTTACCGGGTTCCAGAGGCTGTTCGCCTCTCTGCAGTGAGCTGGCTGTGCTGGCTGTGCCGGCCATGTCAGCTGCGCCGGTCCCGTCGCGTCACTTCCGGCTGTCCTGGAAGTGATGCGCTGGGACCCTGTGCCGGCACGCCGGGACCCAAATTCTACATATTTTCTGTAGGAAACCAGGGCAGCAGGGCTGTTAAGAATTGATCTGCGTCACTGAGGATCGAGCAGCGGGGGGGAGCACCGTGGAGAGGAGAGGTGGGGTGGGTGGCCCCACCAGGTTTGTGGACATCCCTAAGTCCTGGACATCAGGAAAAGATTCCTCTGACTGTTAGAGCAACAAGACAATGGAACCAACTACCTAGGGAGGTGGTGGGCTCTCCCACTCTGGAGGCATTCAAGGTGCAGCTGGACAGCCATCTGTCAGGGATGCTATGACCCGGATTCCTGCATTGAGCAGGGGGTTGGACTCGATGGCCTTGTAGGCCCCTTCCAACTCTACTTTTCTATGATTCTATGATTCTCAGCTGCTGTGAGGGGGAGGGGGATGAGAGAGGGTGTGTCTGCATGTACACCCCACCACCCGGCACTGCAGGTGGCCCTTGGGGACAAAAAGTCCTCCATCCCCCACAAACACACTCCTCCTTTCTAGCATAAGAATGTAAAGAAGCGTAAGTAAAGAATGTTATGTAATTATTACTAGTGCATCTGTGATTACAACCTGGTTCCATAGAGCTGGCTTGATAGAGCTTCTTTATACATTAATTGAAATAGGAATGTACTGTAATGTATTTGTGCATGTGTGGTTGCTGCACCTTATTATTAATATGGAATTTCAGAATTATGGACTCAACTGACAAGTTTCTGTATTTTGTGTAGTGAAGTACACCTCTTGATTTATATGTGCAGGGGTGAGGAGCAGCCAAGAGGGAACAGACGGTTATGTATGAATGGTGTGTGTGTGTGTGTGTGTGAGAGAGAGAGAGAGAGAGAAAATAAACAACCCAATAGAAAAAAAAATAGAATAAATAACCAAGTAGAGAAAATAGCTATTTTGAGCAGTCCTGAATTTGACTTTAAATTTTAATTACTATGTCAGGTCATATTCAAGACAGTAACCAAGGAAGGTGTAGACTTGGGGACATCCCTCATTCCCCCCCACTCTGCATACACCCCCTCTGCCCCCCACCACATTCACACACAAACCAGAACCCAACAGTATAAATAAAAGTATAATTTTTAATTAATTAAAATGACTGGGCCAAAGAAATACTAGGCAACCATATGATGGAACTGACAACAAACCTGTTTCAATTCTTTTTACATGATTGTTTCAGAAAGGAAAAGCAATTTTCTACAATGTATCATGGGCAGCCATTTTTCAGTTACTTTCCAAAACAACCTTGTAGATGATCATGACAGTTGAATGAGAATATTATTTAGTTGTGTGGTAATGGAAAAATGGAGCAAAAGAACTTCCTATAGCTAAACCATGATGACTTGTGCAGTGCTTAAAAGGTCATTAAATGATGATTCTCCACAATAGTGTATTCCATTTAAAACCATAATCGAGCAGTAAACAATAGATGTTCTCTTATACCGAAGAAGAGAAGAAAGCAAACATGTTTGATTAATATGGAAATGGATGCTATGGGGTTCCCTTTGACTTTCTGCTATTTTCTAGTCAGCATGCATAATAGTAATCTACAGGAAGTACTGAAGTGTACTGGAGCAGCATTGCTAATGAATGGATTGCATAAGCCTTATTTACAGAAGCAACCAGTGAAATAATTTAAAGAAAACATACTTCAAGCTACAATAGAGGTATATGAGTTGTCACTATTCCATAGTAAGCATATACTAGGAAATGTTTTATTTCCTTTCTATTTCCCTACTTTCAGAAGAAAAAAAAATATGCAGCTGCATTTTTGTTTTAAAGGTTTGCTTCAGGGCTATTGCTTTCTGTATCCTATCCCGTTGCAAGATTTTTGGCAGGTAATCTTCTGTGAGTGCAGTTTCTTGGGGGCAAACAACATTACAAACAGATATGCCCATATTTTTTTTAATGAAAAGCAACCTTAGCACTTTTGGCACATTCATCTGGTGACTACACCGAGAACAGAGGTTTCATTTCATAGATCATAGAGTTGGAAGGAGCCTACAAGGCTATCGCGTCCAACCCCCTGCTCAATGCAGGAAACTAGAGGAGGGGTCTCCCATCCAAGCAATAACCAGGCTTGACCCTGCTTAGCTTTCCACTGCTCAGACAAGCTGAGCCAGCATATATGTTTGGAGAATATGTAAAAAAGTATATGCATGTACAAACTACATGTGTAGACCCTGTTGACACAATTGGGAACCTTTGCATAGAAGGTCTCCAATCAGGTGGACAGATCTTATGCCCATACATGTTTTTGAAGTGTGTAGGCTTTTTTTTTTTTTACACCTTCTGCCAATCACACATAAAGGGTAGGAGTGAGTGGGGATAATGTCCACGAGCAGGCCAAATCTGTTCCTCTTGTACACACATGATGAACATGTGAACAGTGCTCATCTGGAGAGACTCCATCAAGGAGTGGCAGAGGGGGAGTGTCTTTATTGAAAATATTTATACTGTACTAAATAATAACATAAGAAGAGCTCTGCTGCATCAGACCAAAGGCCTAGCAAGTCCAGTATTCTGTCTCCACACTGCCTGGTCAACAACATACCCCAATGGGAAGCCCATGAGCAGGACATGAGGGCAAACGCACACTCCTGCAGTAACTGGTATTTAGTAGCCTACTGCCTCTCATTGTGGAGGTGATATATAGCCATCATGACTAATAGCCATTGACAGCCTTATCCTCCAAATCCCTTTTTGTTAAATCCATTCTCTCTGTGGTTTGTGGATTGTCAGGTACCTTTCATTCTGTCATCTGCTCATTGATGAATTGGATTTAGGGATGTACAAGAATTTTGTTCCTGTTTGCAAATGCTGAAGTGAGCATTTGCACTAATGCACATCTCCCCGCCCAAAAAAAAACACTAAAAAAAACTGGTCTGCAAGTCCATGGTATCCATGTAACTCAGAAAAAGCTGGTCCACTGCGGAATTCGCAGTGGTGGTTTCCCGCCATTCAGCTTCATTGGATACAACTCTATCATGTTCTTCCTTATTCACCTTCTTTTTTTCCGTTTTGGATCGTTCTTTGTCTGGTTCCTCTCCCCGGACCTTACCGCCATGGGTGACCCTACCGGGAGTATATAGCTCCCGACGGCATTGCTCACAGGGTTCATCGGAACACGCAAGCCCACTCACCACTTCAAGGTGACGATCCGGCGAGAGGGTGGTAGCAGAGGATGGTTCTCTATCTTGGCAGCTATCTTTCTGTTACAGCTAACAACAGTGAAATCCAGCATCGTCTGAGCTCCGCTAGTGCTGCGTTTTCTCGAATGAAACATAGAGTGTTCGAGGATCGGGATATTTGTAAGAAGACCAAAACACTGGTTTATGAAGCCATTGTATTACCAACTTTATTGTATGCCTGCGAAACATGCACTATCTATAAACGTCACCTCCAACTCCTTGAAAGATTTCATCAACGTTGCCTCCGGAAAATCCTGCAAATTACTTGGGAAGATAGGCAGACAAATGTCAGTGTACTGGAAGAAGCAAAGACTACTAGCGTTGAAAAAATTATCCTTCAACGCCAACTTCAGTGGACCGGTCATGTTGTTTGAATGCCTGACTGCCGTCTCCCAAAGCAGTTACTTTATTCCCAACTCAAGGATGGAAAGCGGAATATCGGTGGTCAGTATAAGAGGTTTAAAGATGTTCTTAAGGCTAATCTAAAAAAATGCAATATAAACATCAAAAACTGGGAAGCTCTGGCCCATGAACGATCTAACTGGAGGTTGGCCTTTCACAAAGGTTCTATGGACTTTGAATAAGCCCGAGTGCAAGGTGAAAGGGAGAAACGTGCTAAGCGAAAAGCACGTCAAATGAATCCTTTACAGGACCATCTTCCATCTGGTAACCGTGTCCTCTGTGGGAAGCTGGGGATTAGAATTGCCCTCCACAGCACCTTACGGACCATCGCATAGAGTAGACACAATTTTCTTTAGAATTTTCCTCTGTTTTTAAAAAATCACCTTTTGTAAATTTTATCCTGGAAGACAATCTTTATCGGTCACGATGTGCTCGCCTGAGTGACTGACTATTCAACCTTTTTCTAACTGAAAAAGGACCTAAATTTGTAACCTGCCATCACAGGGAAGTGGACTCCATCCATGATCATTTTGGTGCCCCTTTCTGCACCTTCTTGAGCTCTTATAAGTACTTTTGAGATTGCAGGTCAGAAGTGTGCAGTATTCCAAGTATGGTCACACCATAGATTTGAATAAAGGCATTATGAGAGGCAAAACATGTATTTTAAATGTGTTCCTAGGAGCTACATATGTGTTCTTCTCATTTTTGCTGTAGAGTAGGTGTAAGGGGCCCAATCCACATCTTAAAAGCTGCCTTACCTCCTCCCACTCGAGGTGGCTATTGTGAGATGTGAGTGTTGTTGAACCAATTGGAAACAGTGATCACAGTGCCATCAGATTTATTATATATCTAAGTGGAAAATTGCCATGGAAGTCACATTTGACTTCAAAAGACTTCAAAAATTTCTCTAAAATGAGGGACTGGTAAAAAGGGAGTTGAAGGGGGGGAGTCAAAAGGTTTAAATCTCTCCCAAATGCTTGGAGGTTAATCAAAACCACAATTATAGAAGCTCTGCTAGAATGTATACCACAGGTCAGGAAAGGTAGCACCAAATCCAAGAGGCCACCAGTATGTGTAATAAGCAGTGTCAGGAAAGCTATTAGGGAAAAGAAGACTTCCTTCAGAAAATGAAAGTCTTGCCAAAAGGAGAACAAAAAGGAGCACAAACTACACAAAGGAAATGCAAGCAGACAGTAAGAGATGCAAAAAAAGCCTTTTGAGGAGCATACTGCTAACAACATCAAGGCCGAGAATAAAGAATTCTTTAAATATGTCAGAAGCAGGACACCAGCTTGGGGGGCAGTTGAACCATTGGATGACAATGGAGTTAAAGAAGTTCTAAAGGAGGATAAGGAGATTGAAGAGTAGCTGAATGAATTATTTTCACCTGTCTTCACTGCAGAAGATAGAGGACAGAAACCTGTGCCTGAACTGATGTTTGCAGGAAGGGAGTCTGAAGAACTGAGACAAACAGTAGTGACAAAAGATGAAGTTCTCAATGTTTTTGACAAATTAAAAGCTAATAAATAGTTGGGCCAGATGGCATTCATCCTAGAGTTCTTAAAGAACTCAAATGTGAAATTGCTGATCTTCTAACAAAAATATGTAACATTTCCCTAATATCAGCCTCTGTACCAGAAGACTGGAGAATGGTCAATGTAATGCCAGTTTTTAAAAAGGGATCTAGGGGATGATGTAGGAAATTACAGGCTAGTTAGCTTAACATTTGTTCCAGCTAAATTGGTTGAAAGCATTATTAAAGATAAAATTAGCAAGCATGTAGAAGAACTAGTGCTGCAGAAAAGGAATTAACATGCCTTTCTCTCTCAAACATAAGTCCTGTCTCACTAACCTTTTAGAGTTCTTTAAGAGTGTCAATAAACATGTGGACAGGGGTGATCCAGTAGACATTTTTTACTTGTACTTCCAAAAGGCTTTTGACAAAGTACCCCATCAAAGACTCTTGAGCAAACTTAGCAGTCATGGAATAAGATGGGAGGTCCTCTTATGGATCAGTAACTGGTTAAAGAACAGAAAGCATAGGGTAGGAATAAATGGTAAATTCTCCCAATCATCATAATAATCATCATCATCATCATCATCATCATCATCATCATCAGGCGATCACTCGTGACCGAGTAAGATTGTCTTCCAAGATAAAAATGTACAAAAAGATTTTTTATTTTTTTAAAAAGGAGGAAATTCTAAAGAAAATTGTGTAGATTCTAGCGATGGGTCCATAAGTGACTGTTGAGGCCAATTCTAGATCCACACAGCTTCCCACAGTGAAAACACAGGTTACCAGATGGAAGATGGTCCTGTAAAGGATTCGTTTGATGTGCTTTTCGCTTAGCACGTTTCTCCCTTTCACCTTGCACTCGGGCTTCTTCAAAGTCCATAGAACCTTTGTGAAAGGCCAACCTCCAGTTAGATCGTTCATGGGCCAGACCTTCCCAGTTTTCAATGTTTATATTGCATATTTTAAGATTAGCCTTAAGAACATCTTTAAACCTCTTATACTGACCACCAATATTCCGCTTTCCATCCTTGAGTTGGGAATAAAGTAACTGCTTTGGGAGACGGCAGTCAGACATTCGAACAATATGACCGGTCCACTGAAGTTGGCGTTGAAGGATCATTTTTTCAACGCTAGTAGTCTTTGCTTCTTTCTGTACACTGACATTTGTCCGCCTATCTTCCCAAGTAATTCGCAGGATTTTCTGGAGGCAACGTTGATGAAATCTTTCAAGGAGGTGGAAGTGACGTTTATAGATAGTCCATGTTTCGCAGGCATACAATAAAGTTGGTAATACAATGGCTTCATAAACCAGTGTTTTGGTCTTCTTACAAATATCCCGATCCTAGAACACCCTATGGGCCGGTTCGCACGACCCAGGCTGCAGGCGGGGGAGGCACCACGGGGCTGCCTGTGGGGTCCGGCGGGGCGCCGCAGACGACCTGCACCCCACGCGTGTGGGCGGACCCCGGTGGAGCCAGCAGTCCTCGCACTGCAATGCAGGCCTCCCGGCACTAGGGGGTGGGCCCCGGGATGCCCAGAGGGGCCGTTTGCCCCTACAGACTGGAGCGGTGGCCGCTCCGGCCGCTCTGGGCTGCCGCCTCTGTGGGGACCCTGCGGGACGGCCGCCCGCTGTTCGCACGGCACGGTGGCCACGTGCGGTAGGGGCTTACCCCTCTACCAACCATGGTCACTTTGCGTGCGTCCCATGTGTGGCTGTCCCGCGGGGGCTTGCGGGGGACTTGCGGTTCCCGTGTCGTGCGAACAAGCCCTATGTTTCATTTTCCCAATGGAGGGATGTAAACAGTGGGGTCCCATAGGGATCTATATTGGGGCCCATGCTTTTCAACTTGTTCATAAATGATCTGGAATTAGGAGTAAGCAGCAAGGTTGCCAAAGTTGCTGATGACATCACATTATTTAGGATACTTAAAACAAAAAGGGATTTTGAAGAGCTCTGAAAGGATCTCTTCAAACTGGGAAATGGGCATCAAAATGACACATGCCATCCAATGTATGCAAATGTAAAGTGATGTATGTTGGGGCAAAAAAAAAATCCCAACTTCACATATAAACTGATGGAATATGAGCTAGCAGTGACTGACCAAAAAAGAGATCTTGGGGTTGTGGTGGACAGCTCAATGAAAATGTCGACCCAGTGTGTGGCTGCTGTGAAAAAGGCGAACTCCATGTTAGGCATAATTAGGAAAGGCATCAAAAATAAAACTATCAATACCATATTGCCCTTGTACAATCTATGGGGCAACCACACTTTGAATACTACGTATAGTTCTGGTTGCCACACTTTAAAAAGGATATTGTAGAGTTGTAAACAGTGCAGAAAAGGGCAACTAAAATGATCAAGGGGCTGCAGCTGCTCCCCTATGAAGAAAAATTACAATATCTGGCACTGTTTAGTTTAGAGAAAAGGCAAAAGAAGGGAGACATAACAGAGGTGTACAAAATTATGTGTGGTGTGGAGAAAGTGGATAGGGAGACATTTTTCTCCCTCTCTTATAGCACTTGAACATGGGGTCCTCACATGAAGCTGACTGGTGGGAGACTCAGGACAGATAAATGGTAGTACTTCTTCACACTGTGCATAGTTAAACTATGGAATTCACTTCCACAAAATGTAACGATGGCCACCAATCTGGATGGCTTTAAAAGGGGATTCAACAAATTCATGGAGGAGAAGGCTATCAATAGCTACTAGTCCTGATTGGCTATATACCACCTCCAGTATCAGAGGCCGTATGCCCATGTACACCAGTTGCTGAGGAACATGAACAGGAGGCTGCTGTTGCCCTCCCGTCCTGCTTGTGGGTTTCCTGTGGGCAGCTGTTTGGCCACTGTGTGAACAGAATATTAGACTAGATGGACCCTTGGTCTGATCCAGAATGGGTCTTTTCTTATGGCTTCTGTCTGTTCTGCCTGTTTCCACATGTGTTAAGGCCTCCTGGATTTCCCCTGCTTATTAGGACACCAATTCAAGGCTATTATCCACCACTCCGTGTGAAGATTGCAGTGTCAGACGTCTCAGGGCTGGTTCTCACACCAGCCTACTGTTTGGACTCTACGCACAGTGAGATACAGAAATGAGCCTCAGCCTTAAGGCCCACTTCCATAATAGCTCAACTGGCATCCGCCTCAATGCTCACTACCCAAATACATCCACACCAGTGCAATCTATCCCTTTGGTGGGTGCATAGACCTAAAAATCCCATCACACAGACACTTTTACATGGAGGAGGGAGACACAAATGGTGGAAACCTTCCTCCTGTTCCACACTGCATGTTGAGTACGCAATGGGCAGGTGTGTGAACTGACCTTTTAATAGTGCAGATTGATGATGAACAGGCGGGTATGGGAACAATTTAAAACAGAAACAACAGAGGTGTCTGGCCAGAGGCAGATCTATGATCATGACCAGGATGGATGAATGTCAAAATGTTTTTCCAGGTGATCACTGCTAAGTGGTAAGAGGCATCACAGTAAAGATCACACATCTATAATTTTTGTGTTTAAGAATCCCAGGCAAAGAGCAAAATACTGCAGACCTCGTGGCCACCAAGTGCTGCGCTAATTTTTCAATTTTTCTGCCCCTGCCTTTTATACCACCTAGCCTGATGCAGAGTGCTGGTGAACTTGAAAGCTTGCCTAATCTTTTGTGGCATTTTAGTTGGTCTTCATAAAGGTATTGCCTAACGGTGGATTTTGGTTTTTGTTCCTGGGTTTTGGATTTCCCCCCTCATGGATCAGTGCAGCTATCTTTGCTTTTTTAATGAGTCTATGGGTATGTTTTCTGTGGGCATGTCACAGAGCAAATAATGTGAGAAGAACTGGCTGCTGCCACTGCATCCTAACATCTCCTGGTTTGTGGAATTAGCTCGATGATTCTTACAAGTTGGAGGCTGTTTTTGAAGTGGCTTTATATCTTTGCTTACCTGTGCAGTTCTGCTACAGAGAAGCGCCACCTGACAGAAGCAGGCGTATTTGAATGAAGTAAGCAGATGCATAAACAAACAATGATATTCTCGAGAGGGCTTTGGGAATGCCGTATGCTACTACAAAGGCAGGGATGCACAATACGGGAGATGTGGCCAACCGCGACAGTGGCAACAGTATTGGCTGAATATACTGACAGCCAGCATTAAGAGGATTAACGGGGAAATATTAAAGAACACTGAAAATCAAAGATTACAGAATTATAGGACTCTCAAAGATAAACACAGGATCCAAGCTGGAAGCCTAAAAATAACCTGCGCGGCTTGTATCTTGCGGAGCAGAAAATAGCTTTTGCTCTCTCTTCTGATTCTATCTATTTCAACTTGCTTGAACAGTTTGGGCTTAGAGTGTATACTGTAAATTAAACTTGGGTGATGCAGAAACGTGATGATTGTTTGGCAGCCAACGTTGTTCTTGTATATTTATGTATGGAAATTGGAATAGAAGGAGAATATTTAAATAGGGATTGGAGAAGCATGCTATGCTTTATATGATAATGGCAAAATGCAGCTCTTACTTAGAAGTGTGCCAAGAAAGGAAGGAATGTCATTATCATTATCATTAATAAAATTTATATACCACTTTCCACAATGATATCAAAGCAGTGAACACAGAATTCAATAGTGCAAAAACAACAATAAATATAACAATAAAAACAACTCAGTACAAATTAATCGGCGATAAAACCACACACTCTACTGTGTGCTACAAACCATAGCTGGCTGGGTCACATTTCAGGGAAAGCCTATGTGAAGAGATGAGTTTTAAGAAGATGTCTAAACGTCGGAACTGCAGGAGCCTGTCCAATGTCAGTTGGTAAAGTGTTCCAGAGGGGGTGTGGGTGCTGCTGCTGCTGCAACACTGAATGCTCTACTCCGAGTACCCCTGAGGTGAATCTTAGGAGTCTGACTGTGGCAGCCTCGGAAGTGAATAGTGAAAGTCTAAAAACTGCCTTTTTGATGAAACGTCTCCCAACTGCTGGGTATTCTTCATTCGGAATGGACTGTGGCTGCAGTCCCAAGCACGCTTATTCATATGCCCCATTTATTTCAATAGGTCTTATTCACGAGAGAGGTGTTGTTGTTTTTTACACTCATGGCCTTATAATCAAAATGGTGGATGAAGGACCCTAAGGGTACATACGGCAAAGCACTTGATGAAGACTGATGACCTCTTAACATCCTTTGCTGCCCTGTTGCACTCACAAGGAGGGTAGTGAATGGGTAGATTTCCACTCCCCCCGTCTTTCTGATGCATGATTATGGGTGAAGTAGAAATTCTATCCTGCATTACGGTAATCTTGACTGTGAACCAGGGAGTGTTCCTTTTTCAAGATTAATTAAAGCAGCACTACTCTCCACATGAACTTCTGACTGCGTTTGTAGTGTCTGTGTGATTGCATGTGTGAATAGAGGGAAGACTGTGTGGGGGAGGGGGACACCAGTCCTGACCACACCCACTGCCAGCCCAGGCTCCACCCACTGCCAGATCTAGTCGCATCCACCTGCATGCAATCCATCAGACCCACCACCTATTGCTTCATGTCATGTGGCCCTCAAAGGCAAAAGTTTGCCCACACCTGCTGCAGTAGGCACCACGTGTTCCTGGTTTCAATCTCATCTCACTAGATAGCCTTCCATTATTTAAAGTATTAATTTCTATTGCAATTCTAAGAAGTGATGCCAGAAGGCCATAGTCTTCTACTGTCATCAAACTTTTCTGTCAGCAGCTGTGAGGGCTAGAACCAGGAGCCCTCCACTCTTTGGGCAGCTGTCCCATGTTGTGAGCCACAAGAATTGTTGATTGGAGCATCTTTCTGGACAGTGAAGTATTTTCTGGCTAGCCATTGGACCCTCCTAGATCCTGCTTGGCCTGTGACTCCTGGCTTCATCCTTCAGCTCTGAGTCTCTGACTCTCCTTTGATAGCTGCCTATTATGATTTAACCCTGACAATTCCTCACATTGGGCAGCATTACAAAAACAATGGTGCTTTTTGCAGCAAACATCCTACATGTGGAAGTACGATATGCATGCATGTTTAAACACCCATGCATATGTTTCAGGGAAATCAGATGCAACACTAGTTTTTCCAACAGGAGTCATAACGTGATGAGAAGGAGAGCAGGGCCTTTCCACTGGCCCTGCCGAATGGCCTTCCTCATGAAGGATTCTCCTCCCTCAATTATCACTAACACCAGCCATACCAGCAGGGCTGTACTGAAGGAGATGAGAGTGAGAATCAGCGCCATTCCACCAGCCAGGCTGAAAGAATTCATTTTGTTTCCCTCTTCCCTCCCCATTCCTTTTCCTTGTTTGTCATGTCTTTTTAGACTATTAGCCTGCAGGCAGGGACTACCTTGTTTAAATTATTATTTGTAAGCCACTCTATGAGCCTTTTTGACTAAGAAGCAGCATAAAAATACTTCAAATAAACAAAATAAGTAAGGAAGTAAGTACGTTCCTGCTTATGGCAGGAAACCTCAGTTGATTTATTGCTCGAAAGGGAACTTCAGTCATTCCTATTTTTGTGATGTTTACACCTTGATGATGCAAGTTTCCGAACACAGAGGTCTCATCCATACACATTTTAGGGAAACCCACACCAGAAATTAAGTACCCTTAACAACACAATGTATGAAACAGCCCTCATTAACTTCCAATGGAATCATCAGACAAATCAGCCCCTGGTCTTTCTGTCAGACTTAAATACTCCATGCCTTTTCCCCCTTCTTAAATAAGGCATTAATCAACCATAAAGTGCCCTTGGAAAATGCTGAACTATCTTCTCTTACACCATAAGAATCTGATTTAAAATGGATGTTCCAGAAAAGGAAAATGTGTTCAAAGACCCATCAAGGCTGGTGTTTAATATCTCACTTAGCTTGACTAAGGGCTATACTTCTCTGACAGATTTATGGCTATACCTGTTAATTCAGAAATGGGTTTGGAGCGGATTCTGAAAACTTGGATTGGCAGTGCAGAAACTACATTTCCATGTGAGAAGATTGCCTGTGACGCCACCTGGACAATGCAGGCATTGTCATTTCTACTCCATGGGGATGCCTCAGCCAATTTCAGAAGAGGTCAACTTTGGCCCTAAGTGACAATAAAGGTCCAGTTTACACAGTGTTTCTTCAAATTATACAGTGTTTCCAATAAAAATAAAAATAATATAAAACAGGCTTCTGCTTACTTGTACCAACCTGCATTGCAAGAGACTATTTTTTTTTTAATATTATCTTCATGCCCTATGCCACTAATAAACAACACTACTGTTTTTGATTACAATCCCAGGCAACATTTCCTTGTATGCTCTCATTTCTTTTTAATGCTAGTGATAACTTGTCGGCTGCTGATGGAGTTTGCACAGAAAACTTAGCATTACATTCTGCAGGGAACCTAGCAGAAATGGGAGCATAAAGAAGAAGAAAGAATGGTCTCTATGCACTTTGCTGGTTGTCTCATTCCTGTGTACTAGAATATGGAAAGGTCAAGAAACCTCAGGATTAACCGTGCTGTAGAAAAGTAGTTTTGGCCCATGTAAAGGTTACTATTTGCAACTGAAAATCAAGGACTAGAATAGTAACAGAAAGCAGCTAGTGAAAAGCAGGGCTGTTCATTAAATATGAAAAATGTCACAGGAAAAGACCGTTTCCACACCTTTCCACACACATTTGTTTTCTTGATAACAATGTTTCTTGATAAGAGCACCCCCCTTGCTCCCGATTTGTAATTGTGCATCCCGTGATTAATTTTGCAATATTTAAAAGAGTCAAAACTGCATAGCCTCCAACATTACATAGATGAAAATAGGGGCACCCCTGGATATGCCAAGAGGGTGGTTCCTAGTAGGTCAGTGGGCAGAGTCAAGTCAGTCAACAATCCAGGCTAGAACTAATGATCTCACCCAATTTCATATATACCTGGTTCAAAACACAAACTGTCTCATAAGATACATGTAGATGCTCAAAAGCACCTTCCCTATGAGGAAAGGCTAAACGTGCTTGGGACTCTTTATATTAAGAAGAAAAAAAGACAATTAAGTTGGACATGAACAGTACTGAGAAAGTGGACAGAGATTTTTCTCCCTTTTTCATAATATTAGAACTTGGGGGTTGTGGATTTAGAGATGGATGAATCTGTCTGTTTTGGTTTCTCTCATTGTCTTCCCCCCCCCCCCCCCAGTCTTAAGGTCAGTTTGCTGTGAACTTTGAAATTGTTTCCAGTGTTAAGTTCAGTTCATCCCAAACTCTGAGAACTTAAAAAAAAAAAAAGTGTGCATGAAACTTCATACATACCTGTGTGTGCATTTCTCATAATTCTTGAACCTTTGTATGCAATTTTGCCTAATATACACATTGATGCAAGTGATTTCCCTAATATAATATACTTTTGAACATTATACAACTCACTAATATACACAGTTGTGTGTGCACTTTTCCCTGGTATACACACTTTTGTATGCATTTTTTGATTGGAGAACTCAATTGTAAATTCAAAGCAGTGCGAATTTTGAAAGATGATCGAGTTCCAGTTTGCATATTGGTTCAAAATTGCAAGACTAGGTAAGGTTGCATTAAAATGCAAACCAAATGAATTTCTCATAATCATCATCCACTGTAATGGATTGGCAGTAGATTCAGAACACATAAAAGGAAGGACTATTTCACACAGTCTATAATTATTTAATGGAAGTCACTGCCACAGAATGGTTTCAGAAAAGGGTTAGGCAATTTTATAGTGCATAGCTATCAATGTTTATCAAGGCTTGATAGCTTTACAGAAGTTTCAGTATACCTCTGTTTTCTAATTATTTGGAACAAATACTGGCAAAAGGCTGTTGCCTTCATGGTCTCCATGTGGACATAAGAACATAAGAGCCATGCTAGATCAGACCAAGTGTTCATCTAGTCCAGCATTCCGGTCACGCAGTAGCCAACCAGTCACCTGTGGCAAGCCCACAATTAGGCATGAGCGCAACAGCACCCTCCCACTCATGTTCCTCAGCAACTGATGTATAGAGGCATACTGCCTTTTGTGCTAGAGGCACCATATAGCCATCAGGACTAGTAGGCATTGATAGCCTTATTCTCCATAAATTCATCTAATCCCCTCTTAAAGCCATCCAAATTGGTGGCCATCTTGTGATAGTGAATTCCATACTTTACCTATGTGCTGTGTGCTTCCTTTTATCTGTCCTGAATCTCCCACCCATCATCTTCAGGGGATGACCCTGGGTTCTAGTATTATGAGAGAGGGAGAAATATTTCTCCCTATTCACTTGCTCCACACCATGCATTATTTTGTACATCTCTATCACGTCTCCCTAACTTACTTTTTTTCTAAACTGTCCCCTACATTGTAACTAGCCTCTTGATTACAGGGGAGTTGCTCCAGCTTCTTGATTATTTTAGTTGCCCTTTTCTGCACTTTTCCCAACTCTACAATATCCCTTTTTTAATTGTGGCCATGAGAATATTCTTTTTTAGGTGCGGTGATCAGAACAGTACACAGTATTCCAAGTGTGGTAGCACAACAAGTCTGTAT